>JADANM010006098.1:9365785-9385731 GCA_026213755.1 Eurema hecabe
GATGATGGGGCTGACATGGCTTCAGAGCTAAAAGTCCTAAAAAAAAAGATAAAAAAAAATATGTATATATTTAAATGTTTCCTCAAGGGTGGTCTCCAAGCAGTAGTATGGACGGACGTGATTCAAATAACCGTGATGGTTGGCGCTATGGCGCTGGTAGCTGTCAAAGGAACTCTAGATATTGGAGGCTTTGGTGTAGTCTGGCAGAGGAATATGGACAGCGGCAGGATTGAAGCTCCCAAGTATGTTTGTACTTTTACGAGTTAAAATTATTATAACATCTTATAAGTAAAATAATACCTATGAATTTGTTGAAGTTATTGAAATTAAAATTATATAGTTCAAGAGATACATAAATAAAAAAGCTTATGTGCGCTTAAATTTAGAAAACTACACCTTTTTTAAGTCGGTTAGAAAAGAACAATACTTAAAGCCATGACCATGAAAGAACAATATATGACCACGCCAAGCCCATCCGTTAGTTCGCCCAAATATCCATTTTTTGAGTGCTTGTAAAGTAAGCATTTGCAAAGACCATCTAAAAACATAGAGGTTAAAGGACATACCTACTTTTACGTTCCAAGTGATTAAAATTTAAATATGTAAGTACCTTACATATAATAAAACCGAACTTCTCAGATGTGAATACTTTCAGTTGGGACCTAAACCCCACAGCTCGTCATACGATTTGGAATCTAGTGATCGGCGGCATCTTCTACTGGCTACAAGCTAACGCCGTCAACCAGACCATGGTCCAACGGTACTTGGCCTTACCCACGTTGCGAGGTGCCAAATGGTAAGATCTCTGTTTTGTATTTATTATTGCTTTTTGTTATAGGCTATTATTATTAAATGTTTATTCATAGCTGTTAGGTCTTAAAATTTTCATTATTGCTGAAAAAAAAAATTAATAAAATAAATACGTGTGTGTTGTGTATGTGTGTGTGTGTGTTTGTGTGTGTGTGTGTTTTAGAACGATAATGTAATCCAGGGTAAAAACCCACCAATCATACGTATGTGTGTGTAAATTTTATAATTTGTACAACACAAATAATAAAATTTATCCATACATACACAGTCAAGATATTCGTTGCACAGTGCACACACACAAACCCTCCAGATAATTGAAGAATATTAACACATAATTTCCCTAAACATTTCTCTATACAGGTCAGTGTTCTTCTTCTGTATTGGGATTTCAATACTCTACTGTTTCTGCCTGTATTGTGGACTGCTCATATACGCTAGATTCCACGATTGCGATCCCTTGCAGACCAAGGTAAATTACTATAAAATCGAGTATATTAATTTAATTCTAGCATAAATTTTTTTGCTTATTCCGCATTCATAATGCTTACGGCTTTATTTTATATAAATAAGTATCGAAATACGTCTCTCTATGTCATTTATAATATTTATGTATTTTATAATAATATAATAAGTTTCAGTATTTTGTGTTACTATTGTGTATGCTATTCCAAAAGCTTCACCACATCTACTGATATTATTCTTTTATTTCTTTATATTTTAGACTTTGGTTTGAAGAGTTAGACCCTTTACATCTACTTTTGTCATGTTGTTTTCTAGTCAACTCGAGTGTCATTCAGTATAAAATGTTTTTATACAAACGCATGTTGCCATACGTAACGTGTAATTTTTAGCTCGTTTTTAGCTAGCCAAGGCAAAAGACCAGTTGCTTCCATTGCTGGTCATGGATGTTTTGGGCAACTTCCCCGGTCTGCCCGGGGTATTCCTGGCGGGGATCTTCAGTGCTGCTTTAAGGTAATATGTCTCTTATAGATAGAAATTCTTCACAACCATGTCGGTTCCTTACACAAAGACATCTATATCTATACATATAATAAAAACGAAACGAGTCGCTGTCTGTACATGGAAGATATATGAGCAAAAATATTACAGGAGGAGGATAGGAGACCTTTATTAACGCAATAGAACCCAAAACAATGATTTTTGGAATTTTTGTCTGTTTGTCTGTTTGTTTGTGCACGCTAATCTCAGAAACGGCTTATCCTATCTAGATTTCAATGGATTATTGTGGTAAGCTTCCCTAAACATTTAGTGTTTAATTCATCTCAATCGGTTGATAATTAAAAAAGTTATGGCAATTTAAAGAATCACGTTGAACTCGCTGAACGTTTGTTGGCGTGGTTTAGGCATTTTCAAAAACGCTGCCCAAAGTCACTTTTCTACGCGGGCGAAGTCGCTGGCACAGCTAGTCTTAAATAAATTCCAAAGAAGTTTTAAGGTGAATAGGATACATTTTTTCAGTTCTCTATCAACGAGTTTGAATTCGATGTCAGCGGTAGTGTTGGAAGACTTCTACAAACCGTTCTTCAAGAAACAGCTATCAGATAGACAGACGAACTGGCTGTTGAGAAGTGTAGTTGTTTTAATTGGCGTTTTATGCTTAGGTGAGTTATACTTATACTACTAATACTATTAATTTTGCCAAAATAACAGGCCTTAAGACGCGCTTCTCTTAAACGTTTAATTTTAATTATTATAGAAACTATTAGTTTTAATAATTTTATTTATACATTATTTGACGACCTAGTTGATGATAATGATATTTAATGGTAAATTATCGGCAGATATTAGAGACGACAACTTGTTTATACAGAATGAGATTCTACGCAAGTAACTTACTACTTAGAAACACAATCGGTCTCTCAATAAAACTGATAAATTATATACAAGACCTATACAGTTAGAAGTTTTCAGGTCTAACGTTTGTTGTGGAAAAACTTGGGACAATTTTACAACTGACGATGACATTAGAAGCTATAACCATGGGACCTCAGCTCGGAGTGTTCACGATGGGAATTCTAATGCCGTGGGTGGATGGTTTGGTAAATCAAACTTTAAATGTATTAGATGCTACACAGAGGCCTATTTTTCCTTCCTATCCTTTCGTTTGTCCTCCTCCTTCAATCCCATGTTTCAAAGATCCTTTTGCCGTAAATGCCGGTAAGTCTAGCAACTTTCATGTTTGAATACTAATGATACTGATAATACTAATAATACTTATAATAATAATAATAATTCATTTATTTCTCTTTACAAAGGTAACATAACCATTACACGATGAACAGAAATCACATATAAACAATACCACTCTTGTGAGAGACTGGAGTCCACACTAGGAATAAATATTGTTTTACTTATTGTGTTACGTATTTTAATTACAATTGTATCTTTTATTTTAATAGAGCAAAGATTAGACTTTGTCGTTTTTTCTCTGTGGAAACTGCCTTGCGAATCTGTGGTAAATAATTAATAAGCAGTACTATATGAAGTCTAGTTGAGAAAGATATATTTGACTTTGAATTTCCAGGGTGCCTTAATAGGAGGTATATCTGGTCTCCTGTCCATGGGGTGGTGGTGTCTGTCAGCGCAGATGGCAATCGCTGGAGGCCTCATCACCCACTCACATAAGCCTCTCAGTATAGAGGGATGTGCGTACAACCATACGGTCGATCACCACTTTATTGGTGAAGAAAAGTGAGTATATTTTTAGGATAAGGATTTCTATCCCATACTTACACCATTAATATAATATGCTATGCGATTCGGGGTCTAGTCTCCCAGAATTTTGAAACTTAAGTCATAAACTATTGCAATACAAAATACATAGAAATTACGTTTATATTATTAGAAATTAAATGTATGAAAGTAAAGGTATCAAACTTATTACCAAGCCAAAAGGTTTTTGGTATCTGTTTCAGAAGAAAGCTTGATATTTTTAATTTAGGTACAGTTGATTACAAAAGTATATTAAAACTTGAAAATGTTTAAATCGTGAAAAACACGAGGGCAAAATAAGTGATTTTCAATCTAATAGTGCTGTCACGTTGAGTGTGTACTTTTGCAATCAAAATGTACCTATACTTAATATATAAAGCTGAAGAGGCTGTTTGTTTGTTTGAACGCGCTAATCTCTGGAACTACTGGTTCGAATTGAAAAATTATTTTTTATTGAATAGAAAATTTATCGAGGAAGGCTTTAGGCTACATAACATCACGCTGCGACTAAAAGGAGCGAAGATATAATGGAAAAACAAATCAACGGGGACGAAGTCGCGAGCAACAGCTAATATAAAATAAAGAAACAAAACTTTGAATATATTATTATAACTTTGAAATACAACAACGCTATTTAATATGTAAGCTCAGGACAGCCTTCATCAGAATCCATTTTGCAACGTGGGTATGTTGTGGGCAGGCCAATTAGGGTAATTCAAATTAAACGTATTATCTTTGCAACGTAATCGATTTTACTTCTACAACATTAAAATAATTCTACAATCGCGTAAATGATAATTACAGATACTTTGTTTAACACTTATTTCTTTAAAATACACAAGGATTAAAACGATGGATAACGATTCGTCGAATACATGGTGCGCTGGCCACTGCTCTCAGAAAAGTGTGTCATCCGAGTTAGCCGCCCCGCTACCATAGCCTCGACGCTCCGTCAGAGTGACGTTGACAATCTGTCACTCTTGACAATGACATTTCGACGCGCGCCGACAAATATAATTAAACATTTCAAAATATTTTCCATATACATCCTTCTGCAATCTGCTGTCAACTTCATCGAACAACGAACGACATTTAAAATGAAAATGTTTATTTTAAACTCGCTACCGCATTCAACCTGCCAATTGCAAGCTGTAGGAGTAGATAGTTTATATTTATTTGAATTTTAAATACAATAAATGAGTGAAGTGAAAATGAACAAACAACTTTATAAATTCCATAATTTTATTATATTTATGTTATGACAGCAACTTCGTGAGCGTCAATTTCTGTTATTACAACGGTGATTTAAAAGCTCTTTAAAGGATTTTATTTGGTATTTCTGCCTAATTATAATTAAATATATATATTTTTTAGGTTTATTACCTTGTTTGTGATATAACCATATCGATAAGTGGCTTTCGAACACAAAAATAATCTTTCAATTCCCAATGCAGTTTGTAGCACGTTCAAACAAAAAAAAACTCTCATTATTTTAAAATCTCAAATCAATGAGCAGTTTCGTCCATCATCAACTTCTGATATATAATAACTAGCTGTTGCTCGCGACTTCGTCCCCGTCGGATCAATTTCTATTATTATGTTATAATGAGTCAATCTTAGAAGATAGACATATACTGTCGCGGACTTTTTTTAGATCATTTAAAGAGGAATAATTTTTTCATACATATTATTTTTCTATCTTGAACCGTTTTCGCAGCGCACGCAAAGGAAGCCCTCAAAGATGAATAATTTTCCCCGTTTTTTCCATATTTTCCATTATATCTTCGCTCTTATTAGTCGCAGCGTGATGTTATGTAGCCTGAAGCCTTCCTCGATAAATGATCAATTCAATAAAAAAAGAATTTATCCATTTACCAGTAGATCCTGAGATTAGCGCGTTCAAACAAACAAACAAACTCTTCAGCTTTATATATTAGTATGGATTCCGTTCTTTACATTTATGAAATACAACAAACATTGTGTAATTAGCGAAGTGTTTTATTTCTTGCACATTAAATGCAATTCCACCAAGAATCTACAATATAAATTATTAGTATTATTGAGTGAATATATTAATGAAATACATCAAACAATGTGAAATTAGCGAATTTTTTTGTATTTGTAATACCACAAAGCTACAATACAAATTATCAGTAACATTGAATGAAGGAATAACTTAATTTCCAGAGAACAAGTAAGCTCGTTACTCCACGTATCCTACATGTGGTATACACTATCCGGGTGCCTTATAACCATGTGTGTGGGGATTATAGTGTCCGGGGTGAACAGAGCCAGGGGCAAAGCGTATGTCCCGCCGTCCCCTAAGTTACTGGCGCCGCAAATACGAGCGCTTTTCCGGGAGCCTCCGCATCCTACCGAAGAACCTTTTATTTGTGCTTACAAGAGCAATAAGGTTTTTATAAATATCTCAGCTACATGATAAATAAATTTAAAATTTATTAAGATTGTTGTATAAAGTATTTATTGTTAATGGCAACTTACCTAATAAAGGTAATACGAAAAAAATAATTTAATTGCTTTTAAATCACAAAAAGTGTAGCTAACATCACTTTATAATATTATAAATTACGTATATAAATTAATTTATTATTAAGACTTTGAGAATTTTCTTCTAACTTTGGATGTAAATAAAAAAATATCAAAAAATGTATTCATTTCAAATTATAATTCTTTTTCAGGTAAAGCAACACTCGAATTCTACGTCTTTAGACATGAAGACGATAAAAACAAGTGAAGAGATTAGCTGAGACAAATGTGATTTACGATAATTTAATTATATGTTTAAAGCAACTGAGACTTTTATTTACAAGCTGAGACGTTCACGCTGTACCTATCCTTGCTTGCTTATATCGTACATCATCCATCCATCCTTCCTTGTCTGTGTTTAACCATTCTCGTATTAAAAAACTTAAATTAACTGACAATTCTTTTTTTGAATATTTCATTCTAAACACAGCGGTTTAAACGGTTCACTTGTTAACGTGTTATACACTTGGCAGTACAAAACCATTGCTGTTTTTGTAAAGAAAACGTCCCAAAGTCACAAACGTTAAGATTACGATCACTGGTAGTTCGCATCGCATGAACTTGGAATATAATCATATAATATACCTATATATATCTAAATCTTCCTCAAAAACCAAACACTGTCTTTACTATCCCTGCATTCAGTAAGTATTTGCTTACCTCCTGTTCACTTGCCTATAAAATGAACGGATATGGTCGCTCACCATGAGACGAATCTGCAGATCATTTGAGAGATTGCCCATTAAAAACTATTTGCTGTGACCAATCTAGTGGTCGAAAATTTAATTACGAAAATTTCACGTACTTATTATTAGTGTTCGCCACGAATGTCCGTGTTAAAACCATTTTTTACACCTACACTTTTAACACATTTTAGTAAGTACATAGTAAAACTATCATACCAGTAAATCTTCAATTGAAATAGAACGACACAACGATAAGAAATATTAATAAAGATTGGCCATTTATCACACATGACAACTACGGCCAATAGAGTCTTTTGTTCAATAGCAATTTAAGGCTATTTTAAGCAAAAAACGGATGCGTCCAACTAACTGGACGAAAATAGGTCGGTTCGAGCCACGTAGAAAAATCGCTGGAGGTAATTGATAAATTACTACTCTCGGAACTGTACACTCTTAAAGGTCAAAGGGTACGCTCGTGTTACTCGTTAGAGTCTAAATACAAATAAAATGAACGAAATACCTAATGTTTTGGAAATAAGAGCGTCGTACCAACATTTCTCGTGGATAGATTATTCCGTGTTCGTAATAATGTTGGCGGTTTGCGGTGCAGTCGGGATTTACTTTGGTTTTGTTGAGAAGCAGAATTCTACGCAGGACTATTTGATGGGCGGCAGAAATATGAAATTGCTTCCCGTGTGTTTTTCTCTTGTCGCAAGGTAATAAATAATAAAGTATCAATATATGCTTCTCTATAAGAACAATTTTTGTAACTAATAATAGACAAGAAAGAAATTCAGTTACATGAGATCTTAGTTTTAATTTTTCTTCATAATAAAATATGGCAACAATATTTTAATAGTCGTATATATTTTTTTAAGCTAGTTTTAGACGATCGTGTGATATCGATTGTAAAATTAATAATTGTTCATTTTGCTTTTTCATAATCTATCTGTGTTATCAGTTTCATTTCAGGTATATCTCTTCTAGGCATTCCAACAGAGCTCTATGTGTTTGGTACATCGTATTTTTTTACGATTATCGGTGCAATTGTCATGTCTATCACCATATCATTTACGTTTATACCAGTTTTTCATGATCTTGAACTAACGTCAGCTTATGAGGTATGTTTGGTAGAAAAAAATTGATTGAATAATATCGAATATGAATGTAATCATATTGATTTTTTATTTCAGTATTTGGAACTACGATATGATAAGCGATTAAGAGTATTTGGATCCGTCTTGTTCAGTGTCTATTTAGTAAGTTAGTTTAACTTACCTCTGAATCGCGATACTTTATTAATAACTAGCTGTTGCCCGCGACTCCGTCCGTGTTTACTTTCATAAAAATTGTATTCCCTGGAAACTGGATAAAAAGTATCCTATGTCCTTCTACTGGTCCTAAACTACATCCCCACCAATTTTCAACCAAATCAGTTGAGCCGTTATCGAGTTATAAATGGTGTAACTAACACGACTTTCTTTTATATAACTATATAGATATTATAAGTAAAACAGTGATAATTTCAGATGGCCTGGCTACCTATAGTAATTTACGTACCTTCGCTTGCATTTAATCAAGGTACTTATAATAACATTTTCACTACGCAATTCTTTTTCATTATCTTAATTAAAATTTTTCTTTCCAGTAACCGGAGTTAATATACATATAGTGTCTCCAATAGTTTGTCTTGTGTGTATTTTTTACACGTCAGTTGTAAGTTTAACAATTACCTATATCAGTAGCGGATTTACCAGCAGGCGAAATATATTTGATCAAAATTTTTGCTACCTCCTTATAAGAAAAAGTTCTTTAACGATATCAGGATCATCTCGATGTTCTCTGGTTACTGTTAATGATTGTACATAATTAAGTTAGCATTAACTTACATCATTGCGTGGTTCTAGTCATCCTACACTATTTACGTCAAAATTTTATGAATAATAAATTTTATGCAAAATGCAAAGTAGTTATTGAGATAATTTACGATGTGATAGTATAAACGGAGGTCACGTAAAATATTTAAATCCGCTACTGAAAACTGTGAAAATACCTATAACCTAAATATTCAGAGATTGAACGCTTGCTTTTGTGTTAGGGTGGACTAAAAGCTGTGGTGTGGACAGACGTATTTCAAACTATAGTAATGATCGGAGCCCTTATTTTAGTAATCATTAAAGGAACAGTCAACGTTGGTGGATTGAATGAAGTAATTAGTAGGAACTGGGACACAAATAGAATAGAATTTCCTTCGTAAGTATCCTAGTAAGTAATATTAGTATATTCTAAATGTGAAAATAGGACCAATAATAATGAAATTTTGTACACATATTCTTGGAGGTTTTGGAAAGAACGTTGGCTCCTTTTTCTTCCGACATTTTTTTCAATGCGACCAATTAATATTGCCATGCTTAAAACAAACTAATTTGTTATTGTTTATACCTTTTCGATACATATACGTGAACCACTTCAATTAGTTTCAGCTTTGATCTAACAGAACGTCACTCGGTGTATGCTGTTACAATTGGGTCATCTTTTTATTGGATAGGAAACATCGCCGTCAACCAATCAATGATGCAGAGATTTCTAGCTCTGTCCGACTTGAAGTCGTCAAAGCAGTAAGTAGATGTTTTTGGCTTTTGCGTTTTGTAAAAGAAAAAAAATTAGAGATGATTATGTGGTAGATTTAGAATTTAAGTTTCAGTGTTTATCATATAAGTGATATTTTTGATTACAGAGCTGTATGGGGTTTTCTTGGCGGAGTAATATTCATAATGTGTTTATGTGCATACAGTGGAATGTTGGCCTACGCCAGGTTTTACGACTGTGACCCCTTAAACTCTAAGCTGGCACTGGCAAAAGATCAGTTACTACCCCTTTTAGTAATGGATGTCCTCGGTGACTGGAAAGGCATGCCGGGAATATTCGTTGCTGGAGTCTTCAGTGCTGCACTGAGGTAAAAGTATAAGAATTTTTTCCTCATTTTTTTTCCTAGTTTTAAATACGCAGACCAAAAAGAGGTTAAGCAAGTCAAGCCAAACTTAACCAAAACGAAAAAAAAATCTAAACTATCAAACAATACATCAGTTTATGTTCATTCTGTGATCGAATTGTTCTTCTTAATGGATTTTGAAATGAAAGAACAGTTGATTAATCCAACTAGACTAGTCTTCTTTGGTAATTTTTTTTAGTATTACAATCTATACATATATTATCATTTTCTAAGCAATATTTAATAGGTCTTTTCTTCGCCCTTATACTTATTTGGTGTAATATTTGTCCTTATAGTTCTTTATCAACTGGGCTGAACTCCATGGCGGCGGTGGTACTCGAAGACTTTTGGAAACCATTCTTTAAGGATTTGAGTCAAAAACACACTCAAGTATTAGTCCGAGCAGTGGTTATTTTGCTTGGCTGTATTTGCGTCGGTATGTTTCCTTTGTAAAGTTGGGTTAGTAAGGTATAATGTGTGTCTATCAAATGTCTCAGTTATATTGTTTATGTGATAGCAGGCATTTTGATGGTAAGCATCTTCCATGATAAATCGCAAAGCTTAGTGCTGCATGAGTAAAATACCATCCTCTAATTAAGGTAAAAAGTAAGGGAATTTTGACTAAAGAATTGGAATAAAGGACGGGAAGGAACAATGCTCTTATGAATGGACTTACTGACTTACTTAAAGGCAATAGCATAAGTGATAAGACTCTAAAGAGATAATGCTTGACACTGATTTTCTGTGGGAGATGGAAAATGGGCTAGTTTAGCCAAAATGGTAGAAATATCAAGGAGGTAGAGTACAACTTAGATATAGATATTTACTTCATGATGGGGTGATAGTAGAGTTTAGTCAAAATTCGTAAAAGTTTGTTTAGGAGCAATTATTTTGACAAATGTATAACGTGTCTAATTTATATTTTTTATGTTGTTATTATTATGTTTGATGGTACAATAAAGTTAAAAGCGTTGTTTTGTTCTCTAGGTTTGGTATTTGTGGTAGAAAGGTTGGGATCAGTTCTACAATTGACGATGAGTTTGTCGTCAGCATCAATGGGACCTCTTGCTGGGATATTTCTAATGGGTCTTTTTCTACCGTTCGTTGATGGGACCGTAAGTTACAATTTACAAAATCAGGGTACTTATTTTTATTTAACGACTTATAAATGAAAACAAGTGCTATAGTAATAATTATTTTATAATAATCGAATAAGTTTATATTGTAGCTTTAAAATCTAACATTAAAAATATATGAAGAATTGGTTAGTTTCCGGTCGCTTTTGTAATAAAAAAATGAAAAATGTTCGGGACTATATATATTTTTTAATATTTTTTTTAATAGAGTGCCCTAACTGGTGGTATAATGGGATTGCTATCTGCATGGTGGATCGCAGCTCATTCCCAACTTGCGCAGGCGCAGTCATTGCTTAGATACGAGGAAAAAGAGAGACATACATACAACTGCACTTACATTTTTGAGTCACCTACTAATGAAGATGTTGAGGGGTAAAGTAACTTAAATCATTGGATTACATTCTGAAATCTGTTTATTTTAACTATAATATTTTTATTAGGAGATGGAGTTTTTCAGTTTTTGAGGATAAAATTTTGATTTGGGAATTATATCTAGATGTACTAAACTTACTTTTAAAATTATATTACCTTTTAGAAAATTAAAATACAATATTTATTAAAAAAGTGAACTTAAATCGGATTTTAACGATTAAAACTGAAAAAATAGCTAGTTTTTCAAAATATGACGTCATTTGTTATTGTATACATCTAGGCCAAGGGATACAGATAAAACACAATCTGATTGTTACACAATTGACATTTATTATATCACTTAATCTAAATACATATCAGTCAGATTTATCGAATAAACAATCGATTGCACGTGGCTTTGTTTGAAAATAGGACCTTTTTAACGGTGTCAACATCAAAAGTATGTTGGAAATTACTAATTAAATACAATTTATTACTAATGAAATAATTAACATTAAATAAATGTTCTGATGTCAATATATTTTTATGGAGTTTATGCCACACTAACGCTTTTCAAATTTCTATTCTATAATTCGTGCTGATCACGGCCATTTCAACAAGAATAGAACACAGAATAAAGATACATACTTTTGACTTTGACTTATATTTAATATTATTTTGTTCAAGGTATGTCCCCTTCATGTATCGTATATCATATTTATGGTTTACGATGTTCGGATGCACGATAACGATTATCGTGGCATGTCTTCTTAGTCTGAGACCGAACGCCAAAATTGGTGAAGACCCAAAACTATTTGCTCCCGTCTTGCGAGAATGGATAACAAAAAAACATAGAGTAAATATTTTTTTTCATATGATTTAAGTTCTTGTTCCATAACTCTTATTATAGTTAAATATAATTATTTTGTATTGTCACTTTATGATTGAACCTTCTACTACAAAATACTCCCCTGTTTTACTTCATTCAATTTTTATTTACATTTTATTACAAACATACGGCTTTGAAACATCATTATCAGATCTGATTCAAATCTGAAGACAATGAGTAAACACTGTTGAACCAGAGAAGTATTTTGTTTCTCTATATAAAATAATAATATTGGTCTAGTATCTTCACTAGATTATATGAAAAACTTAAGTATACTCTTATTTACAGGTAGCAGACCTAGATATGACCTACAAAGGCTCCATAAAGTTAGTTAAATGAGACGTCTGTTTTACTCCGTACTTGATTAAAATGGAAATACTTCATCTGTGTTTACTCTGAAAATTCCAGTCCTGAAAGTGGAAATAATACTTACAATTTACATATAGTGACAATACTACTTCGGATGAATTATGATTGAAGATTTTAACCCACGTGTATATAGAACAAAGATAATGTTATAAATGAAAGATTTGATTGTTTTTTTGCATTGAAGGGGTTCAAAAGCTTATTAGTTTTTGACTTAAATTGTATTTTTCTTCATTCAGAAAGTAGTCTATTTTAGAAATTGTTAGAGGATTATTAAAAAAAATTATTTTGTCATTATAATTGCTTATACTGCTACAGCAATATAAAGTGATTGATTCTCCTAATTCATTAAAGTATTAATAAAAAAGGACACGATGTAGCTCTGACCTACAAAAAATTAAACCATATATGGATGAATTTATTTCTCTCACCTGGACTTTGATAGATCGCTATTCCCCATCGGATATGAAGGCCCGGAGCACTCATTGTTGCTAGCGCTTCTTACGTCAGAACATTCTTTAGCATAAAGATGGTTGTAAAGGATAGAAGCTGCCATGTATTCGTAGGCTTTTCTATGTGAGCATAATGCCATCCAGCAGCCCGGCATTTTGGAGCCGCCGTTGGGAAAGAAGTCAGCGGTTCCACAAGCTTCAGAATAACCATACATGGCTGTGTTGGTGTGAATTACTTCCACATATTGACCGTCAGAGGGTCGGAGACGGTTTTTGTCGTTCTTCCAAAGAGGACCCGCTGGGTCAAGCGCTGTTATAATTAAGACATTAGAAATAATAATACACATTTAAGGTAGCTTAATTTAACGAACCGTCGTCTTAGCAGAACTTGATCATAACGAGCTAGATAATGAAAACATTAGACAGACATAGTTTTTACAGGTTCTGTTTTAATTTGCCAAGTTCTAACATTGGTACGGAATATTTTGGATCCATACCATAATAAGTTATTATATTAGGTTTGAGTACACACATATATATTAATTACCTGTGATCCTCTTCACCAATCCTCCAGTCTTCCTCCCGGCGTTGCCAACAAGATGAGCGCCTAAGCTGAATCCTACCAAATGAACTTGGTCATACGACATTCCCAGTGTGGTCAGCCAATTAATAAAGTTCCCCAGTCGTTCCCCAATCCTGGCAACACCTCGTTTCGCGGTCACGTAGTTCCGTGAGGCGACAGCACTCCAGTCCACAACTATAACATTGACGTCACTGTCCTCGAGAAATGCTGTAAGGAAGAATTTACATTTTGCTTTGAAAATTAATTTATGTAACAACGGGAAACGATCTTTCTAATAGATTAACTATACTATGGAACTACTTTCCAGTAATTATGTAGTCGGGTTGTTAAATTTTAAACTATTTTTTTTCTGTATGTGTAAGTTAATACAAAAAACGTTACCCATATATGAAGTAAGGCCAGAAAATATTCCGTGCTTGCACATAGAATTATAATTTAATTTGTTTACTATTTTTGTGATGAATTTAAATTGAATATTGGAATTGCACTAAAATGAAACCTTGTGATATTATTTAACTTACCATCAGTTAAGATTCGGTTCATTTCATTAATCCCATGACCAAGCCAACCGTGAGTTAGGAATACTATATTATTGTGTTTATTAAACGCTGAATTCGTGATAGAAGCTTCATCGCCGATTTTTAAAGCGTACGGTGACGATGGATTTTCTCTAACAAAAAAATTAATTATTACTAATTATATGAAGATATACCTTATAGATACCTTATATTACCCTTAATATAATAAATAGATGATTTTTTTTAATTTAAGATGACTTTTACCACCCTATGTATTAAAACCATGCCGTTAGGCTGGATTGATTCGGATTGTATAGGAGAGTGGCGGACATAGAAAATTGACGTCAAGTTAGGTTAGTCTTATGATATACTATATATATTAGATACATAATTTAGAAATGATCTTTGTCGGATATTTTATTCCCTGCGGTCACGAATCCTCTCCTTTTCCTCTTATTAAAGGACTTTTGTGTCATTTCAGAGGTGGTTGGTCTACCTGATTTTGCTCAAAAAAAATTGACGTCATCATAACAACGTCAAAAGTTAACGAGACTAAAAGAGGAAAAAATGTTGACGAGACTCAAAGCTTAAGGATTATCGAGAAATTATAAAGAAAGTAACGATGCGAAGATAACGAACATACTAGGCTTTGTATGAATAAATGAAATTTTAAAAGCGTCTCCGGCGAGAGATTACTTTGAAGACATGGAACGTACATTTCGTAATACTTGTTATTTTACATTCATAAGTACATAACTTTTGTTTTTTTTTTAATTATACAGTAAAAAATAGACGTGGGTCGTAGACATATCACTAATTAACGTCAAATGAGAATTTTAATACATATGTACTATCTGTTAAAATTGAAATTAACCTGATATGTCTCTAGTTCTATATTTTTGAGATTTTGGATGAATATTAAATTATATTTACTTGTGTACATATAATTATAGAAACCTGTAGATCGTTATTATTAATTTATTATATAAATATGCATCTGTGCCTTCACGCCTCATATTCTAACAATCTTTCAGTGTTCAGATGATTCGTCATTTTCAATAAGTTGCTTTTATACCTTGTACTTACCGGGTGAACAACCAAAAGCGATAACTTCCTGAATATTTTGTTACTTCGCTTAGAGAATCTTCATCCACTGGTTGTAATGCGTCCACTAAATGCAATGTATCGTCACCGTCACCAGGAAAATAGAAATACCTGTCATCTTCTTGGTACTTCTCGTTTGGATCCTTTAATACGGCACCGAGACCCACTGTTCAGATAAATAAATAAAATAAAAATTAAACTGAATTTATCGGACTTAAAATTTCTAGTGAAAATTAAAGGAATATGATTCTTACTCTCAACAGCTCATATAATAATATTCAGGAAATATAAAGAAATTTTTAAAATTATTGTACATACTCGCGTTGTAAAAATATATAAGATTCTTACAAAAAAGAAAAAGAAAAATATTTTGAAGAGCATTATAATGTTCGTATACTCAAGCGTCTGAAGTTAAGCCATTTGGACATTTTGCAAAAAAAAATGTCTCAAACACATGTCTAATTTAAGTAAGCACTATTAAATTTTAGACCAATACCTACCTGTTATTAATATCAACGATATAAGTAGCCCTTTCATTTTTAGTCAAAAAACTTTTTGTTATTAATGATTGTTATTATTATTAGTACCTTATGCTGTGTGTAATGTTAATAATGTTATTTACATGGTTAGTGAAAATCCAATTGGTACCTTATCTAATTATCAATTTATAACTAATACCATTTATCTTTTATCAAACGATTGTATTGTAATAAAATTAACGCCACTGTAATCTTAATTAATAGGCTTATAATAATACGAAAGGTACGAATGTATGTCAGTCAATACATTTAATATTTAATATTAATAACCGACTTCAAAAGAGAGGAAATATTTTGCATCAAATGGCATAGTTTTTTCATAAACATACATAAAGTTAAGTACGTTTTTATCATCTAGGTTGTTTATTACCACTACTGTTTAATGAAAGGAAAATAATAATTATATTATTATAGGTCTCATGTTAATCCCGGCTGTCTCGCGTAAGACTGTGCAGTGTGCTTAGCGTCCTCGCGTCCGTCTGTTTCCGTTAGCACACAGATGAGGAACACCGGTGGGCTTTAGTCGGTAGTAGCACCATTTTGTCCGACATAACAAACTTCTCCCCCGCGGAGGACGATGTATCCGTAAGAAATTAGAGATTTCCCACTGATAAAAAGGTCTCATACTCATGTTTCTATATATGCTCGTGTTTCTATAATATTATTCGTAACTAATCGCGTCTGAAATCCAGCGCTGTTTCGGACTTTCGGTACAACACAAGTTGAGATTTTTATGGTACTATTTTCCAGTAACAAAATTTAATTTCCATTCTACAACTAAAGGTAATATTGGCTCTGTTGGTTTGGGAAAATTTAACCTTTTTAAAGCACTCTACTAAGACATATATAATAATTGGTACATACTATACTTATATAATTATATAGTACAGTTCTAGATACACAATTTTAATTATAGTATATATAATATTAAGACATACGAATACAGGTGAATGAACGAGTTCATATATTTTGTTCAAAATATAAGAAATATAGACTTATCACTTTTATCTATTGTTAGTTTTTTAATAGGTATAATCAAAGGTCATTAACGTAAAGATTGCGTAATGACGTAATTAGTTGTGTGTGCGTGGGTGTGTGTATGTGTGTGTGCGAATGTTATTTACTTTCATACATTGAATTTTTATTTAATCAGGGGTATTTCTATAGAGCTAGAGTTAGTATGAAATGTCTTTAAATTGTTGATTGTTCATGGTTTCGATATAATAAAAAACGAAGGTTTGCTTTATTTTAATAATATGTTTAACATAATTTAAAATGTAAAAAAAGATTCCATTGTTTTAATTAAAGGTATATTTATTTAACTCTAGTAATTTGCGTGAAAGAGAACAATCATTTACACATCGTTACAACATTTCTATCTCAGCAAGGATTGTTAATGAAACAAATCGTTAAAAATACATAGATTTTATTATAATTTATCCAGGTCGGTGCCAATAATTATAATTAATTAGTAAGGCCAAGAGCTTCCAGTGTTGAGACCATAGATTCCATTCCTGTAACAATTAATTATATATTAATGCATATGTAGATAATAATATAATTCGTATGGCTTAATCAGTTGTTATTCGATTTATTGCTTATATTGGCTACTAGCCGTTGTTCGCGACTTCGTCCCCGTCGATTACTTTTTCCATATTTTCTTAGTCCTATTTGTCGCAGCGTGATGTAATGTATCCTAAAGCCTTTCTCGATAAATTTATATATTAATACAATTGTATATTCAATAAAAAAAGAATTTTTAAATTCGAACCAGTACTTCCTGAGATTAGCGCGTTCAAACAAACAAACAAACTCTTCAGCTTTATATATTAGTATAGATTACTTCTTATTGAATTATATTTATATCAATATGTATTACGGAAATGAGAAAAATGATAACATTCGCGATTAATTAGAATTTAAAATTACGTCATAGATAATAATTAGTTACAAAAATTAATTCATAAGTTCCTTGTTTAAATTTCAATAAGGATTTCATTGTCAAATCTTTAATACTGTACAGTTGATTACAAAAGTTAAAAAACATTCCTTCTAAAAAACATCGTTAAAAGAGTCGTAATTCTGACATTAATCATTTTGGAAAATTCAGGGAAAACCCATGCAACCAAGTAAATGCTTTGTTCCGTACAGAAACTTCTGTAGACGCACATAAAATCAACTGATAAAAAAAACAACATACCCATTTTTATTGATTACGCCATTTCCCATATTCAAGGCTGATCCTGAGCATTGTCGGTTTATAGCTTGGTTCAGGTTGCCGCACAACCGTCCTACGAAGTGGTTGGTTCTGATGCTCGAAGCAAATAGATCCCACGCTCGACTGTGGGAGCAGTTATGGTCAGATCCACAGCCGGGCTGCTCTATCCCCCCGTTAGGGTAGAAGTCTGTATGCCCGATGGCGGTACTGATGCCCATCACGTATATATTAGTGTGCATCACTTCCACGTACTGCCCGGCGTTGCGGTTCAGGGCTGCGGAATTCGTGTACCAGAGAGGACCTGCTGGGTCAAGGCCTGGGGAAGAAATTGTTCTTAGCAAACTTGTTCCATTTGCCTAATGAACATCACGTTATAATAATTCTCCGTGGTGACGAATGAAGCTTTGAATAGATTCATGCACAATTTCCTAAAGCTGTTGGATTGTGCAGCCAACTAACTTTAAAAGGTGGTCTTATATTATAATTATCTCATAGACTATTAACACCTGCTTATACAAATAATACGATTGAAATAAAAGTTAGTGAAATATTTACTATACCCGTTACCCTGCGGGGTCTTCCACCGACTTGTCTCCCCGCGTTCCCCACGACGTGAGCTCCCAAGCTAAAGCCGATGAGGTGTACGTTGTTCCAGTTCCCACCCCCCGTGGCGATCAACCAATTGAGGAAATTTCCCAAATGCTGTCCCACGCTGGCAACACCAGCTACAGCCGTCACGTAGTTTGCACCGGCTAATGCGTGCCAGTCCACAACTATGACGTTGACGTTACCGACTGTCAGTAATGCGTCTGTGATTCTACCGTTCATGGTAGAGCTCAAACTGCCAGTCCAGCCGTGAACGACGATGTTTAAGGGCAAGTTGCCATTGTAGTTAGAACTCCAGACTGAATTGGCGTTGCCGTTAACAATTCTTTGGGGATTGTTTCGATTATTTCTGTAAGAGAAAAAAGAAATGGTCAGTCTCCTTTTCTACCAGAAATCTTTTTGGTCTACTATTTTAGCTTATACTTTTTCTTCAACTAAAAGAGCATGTACCATGTAAGTAACCTTTGGTTAAAATAGAAGTTGTTATAACTCACCTTGTATATAGCCAGTAGGCATTATTGGCCCCATTTCTGGCATTCAGCAAATTGGTGTCGACAGGAGCTTCCAAATCTTCTAATTGATATTCGCCTTCATCGTTACTGATCCACACAAAGCGATTAGTATCCAAATCATTGCCGTCACTATCTTGGGCAGGTCTGGGAATAGCGCTCGCAGATAGTACTGTACATTTAACGTGTTAGATTAACATAAATTTTGTTGTATGAATTGTAGAGTAAACTATAAGAGTCGATGAACACATTTAATATCAAAAAAATATTTTAATTAACATTAATTTATCAACATTAATAATAAGTATCCTAAAGAAAGATGAAATAATTTCGCTACAAATGTATACTAAGTAAGCAACAAAGAAAATTCTTAATGTATGCCAATGACACTCAATAATTATATGATCATTAAATGAATTCTATTATACTATAATATTGATTTCTTTTATCATTATATTTTTTTGTCTTAAAACAATTAACAACGTACCTGCAGCGCAGACTATGATTAAACCCTTGACTTTCATTTTGAGAAAAGTGTAATTATAAGGAAACTAATTTGTTTTATACTCAGGGTCATAGATTAGGAAAGATTAGCGGATTAATTTTATCTAAATAAAAAAATAAAATTGTGGCTAATTAGTGACAAGCAGAATAATTAATGTGTGCATACGTGTATTGAAAGTGATGGATGTGTGATTTAATAATTAACGCCAAAATCGTTTTGTAATTCATAAAGGCATAAAGTTTTTTATGCTATCAAGTGTTGCAAGCTGTAATAAGCAAAAAGTGGGACGTTTTTACGTAAAATAAAGTGAAAGTATTTTGTGTAGTGGTACCATTTTTCAGTTGTCGAAGTATCTGCTCCGGTAGCCGTGATCGTCTAGTGGTTAGGACCCTACGTTGTGGC
>JADANM010006098.1:9386131-9405866 GCA_026213755.1 Eurema hecabe
CGGTTCAGGGCTGCGGAATTCGTGTACCAGAGAGGACCTGCTGGGTCGAGGCCTGGGGAAGAAATTGTTCTTTGCAAACTTGTTCCATTTGGCTAATGAAGGTCACGTTATAATAATTCTCCGTGGTGACGAATGAAGCTTTGAATATATTCATGCACAACTTCCTAAAACAAGGTGTTGGATATTGTGCAGCCAACTTACTTTAAAAGGTGGTCTTATACTATAATTATCTCATAGACTATTAACACCTTCTTATACAAGTAATACGATTGAAATAAAAGTTAGTGAAATATTTACTATACCCGTTACCCTGCGGGGTCTTCCGCCGACTTGTCTCCCCGCGTTCCCCACGACGTGAGCTCCCAAGCTAAAGCCGATGAGGTGCACGTTGTTCCAGTTTCCACCCCCCGTGGCGATCAACCAGTTAAGGAAATTTCCCAAATGCTGTCCCACGCTGGCAACACCAGCTACAGCCGTCACGTAGTTTGCACCGGCTAATGCGTGCCAGTCCACTACTATGACGTTAACGTTACCGACTGTCAGTAATGCGTCGGTGATTCTACCGTTCATGGTAGAGCTCAAACTGCCAGTCCAGCCGTGAACGACGATATTTAAGGGCAAGTTGCCATTGTAGTTAGAACTCCAGACTGAATTGGCGTTGCCGTTAACAATTCTTTGGGGATTGTTTCGATTATTTCTGTAATAGAAAAAAGAAATGGTCAGTCCCCTTTTCTTCCTGATATATTTTTGGTTTTCTATTTTACCTTTAATTTTTTTTTTAACTAAAAGAGCATATACCATGTGTAAGTGACCTTTGAAATGTTAAAATAGAAGTTGTTATAACTGACCTTGTATAGAGCCAATAGGCATTATTAGCCCCATTTCTGGCATTCAGCAAATTTGTGTCGACAGGAGCTTCCAAATCTTCTAATTGATATTCGCCTTCATCGTTACTGATCCACACAAAGCGATTAGTATCCAAATAATTGCCGTCACTATCTTGGGCAGCTCTGGGAATGGCACTCGCAGATAGTACTGTTACATTTAAGTGTGTTAGATGAACATAAATTTTGTTGTTGAATTATAGAGTAAACTATAAGAGTCGGTAAACACATTTAATATCAAAAAAATATTTCAACATTAATAATAAGTATCCTGAAGAAAGATGAAATAATTTCGCTACAAATTTATACTAAGTAAGCAACAAAGAAAATTCTTAATGTATGCCAATGACACTCAATAATTATATGATCATTAAATGAATTTTATTATACTATAATATTGATTTCTTTTATCATTATATTTTTTTGTCTTAAAATAATTAACAACGTACCTGCAGCGCAGAGTATGATTATACCCTTGACTTTCATTTTGAGAAAAGTGTAATTATAAGGAAACTAATTTGTTTTATACTCAGGGTCATAGATTAGGAAAGATTAGCGGATTAATTTTATCTAAATATATAAAAAATAAAATGGCTAATTAGTGACAGGCAGAATAATTAATGTGTGCATACGTGTATTGAAAGTGATGGATGTGTGATCTTTAATATTTTACGACAAAATATGTTTATTACAAAAGATTAAATTGAAAAGGTGGCTCGTCTGCTCGTATGCCCCCATATTATAAAAAAATAAAAAAAATATACATAGGATATAATTGGGTCTTTTAATCCATTTTAGTGCCCTAAACAATTAAAAAATAACAATTTAGTGTATGGTCTTTATTTATTTATCCTTTATTACATGTATGTTATAAAAAAATAATAAATTTTAACAATGCAATATTTGAAAGTGATGGGCGGTATAACGTTTTCTAGACCACCAGATATGCTTCGTTGTTTTGTATCTACAATTGTATAAATGGAGAAAATATTTTTTTAAATACGCTCCGGTAAGCGCTCTGTAGTATGAAACTAAGCTTATGTGATAGTTATAAGATAACTTCTGGTTATAAGGTACTCTTTTTTATAAGTATGTATGTGTATAATATATGCTATCAACACCCAGGGTAAAGAACCTAGTTCAGTATTTCCTAATAATACAGGGTCTAATAATAAGGAGTTTTAGAAGAAATCATTTTGAAAAAAGAAACAAGATCGTTTAGTAATTCATAAAGGCATAAAGTTTTTTATGCTATCAAGTGTTGCAAGCTGTAATAAGCAAAAAGTGGGACGTTTTTTCGTATAATAAAGTGAAAGTATTTTATGTAGTGGTACCATTTTTCAGTTGTCAAAGTATCTGCTCCGGTAGCCGTGATCGTCTAGTGGTTAGGACCCTACGTTGTGGCCGTAGTAACCCAGGTTCGAATCCTGGTCACGGCAGCGCAAGCTGTTACGGCGGAGTGTTCTTTTTATTGTTGAGAAGAGTGCAGTTAGAGGCTTAGCGTAGACATAAATCAATATGTATAGTTTATTAAGGAAATAAATTGTAATATTATAAGATTAGAAATTCTAATGACTTAATGAGGAGGTGATAGTACCTTTTAATAGACGCGCCGTAGTTTTTAATTCTTCTTTACTTTTGAAGTTGTTCAATAGATCTATAAACATTATACTTTTCTGAATAAATGAATTTTATTTCTGATTTGACTATTCATTATTAAAAATAGCTTAAGTGGAAACATTAGAGCATAACGTTGCATATTCTGAAAGTGTTTCAAAGAATTTTAAATTCTTCTTTAGCTTAAAGCCTTTCAATAGATAGTTCCTAGTATAAAATAAATCAAATAAAAAGATAAAACACTAAACACCTAATTTTAGTATTATTTACAGGGTGAAATCCTCTTGCAAATACCGTGTTTGCTTCATTTTTTGAAAACACGACTTCATAGGTACATGCGTGTTCATTTCCGGCATAGTACCTTACTACCAGGTGGCTCGCCTGTTCATTTGCCCCGTATTTGAAAAACACGTCCACCAAGATTTGGACAGATTTGCAGGGCATTATTGTTAACATTCCTCTGGCAGTAATCACATACCTGGTGTGAAGTAAATACTCGTTATTGACACCATTTCTCGAATTTAACAAAACTGTATCGACTGCCTGCGGTTGGGTGTTGATTCAAACTCACATATTAAGAAATTCCGTGTCACATGTTGTTTATTCATATGTTACGGCTGCGCAACCCTAAAGGATCGCTGTGTCGGCGGGTCCCACGAGAACGCGGATTGCCGACGCGGCTAAATTCCAATTATAACAATTCACACATTTTTATTTTATATAATTTTTCATTCACTCTTAACCGAGCTTGCATCGAGCAAGTACAGGTGTTAGTTAGTTATAAGTTTTATTTTAATAAATTACTTTTAAGTACTATTTGGTTTTTTTTGGGGCCTTCGGCTGTGCGAAACATAATTCTTACAACATGATGTTATCTAAATTATAATTGTTTCTATCTTGGGCCGATTCTGAAACAGTACTCTCAGTAAAACCTATAAAATTTTTGTTTTTCAGTTAAATCTAATGGCATTGAAGAGGTTATTGGTGGTGTTTCTGTGTAAATAATATATTTTTACACACCTACCCAATAGTGTAACGGTCTACCATCATCTAGTCCTGGGATCTTGGAATATCCCTTTACTTACTATAAACATACATTTAGAAGCAATACGCTATAAATATATACGATTGAATTAAACGTCATCATTTTTTGTAATCGGTTAAAGTTTTTTGTACACAGTGTATATATTTCTTGCGTAAACTGGAGCACAACTGACGTCATTACTAAGTAATAGTGAAAGTATCTTGCGAAGTGATATTGTTATTGAGTTGTTTAAATACAAGCTCTGGTAGCCGTGATCGTCTAGTGGTTAGGACCCTACGTTGTGGCCGTAGTAACCCAGGTTCGAATCCTGGTCACGGCAGCGCAAGCTGTTACGGCGGAGCTTACTTTTTATTCTGCGATCAACAAAGGCTAGAAAAACTATAGGTTCTGCTGTTGGGTTTTAAGGAATCTAACAGTTCTTGACAATATTATAAATACAAAAACAGACATGACACTATTTAGACCGCATTTCGCATAAGGTACCTACTAAATCTTCTTTAAATCGTCTCGATTCAATTAAGATATCGTAATATTATTTAATTTAACTTTTACACTCCTTTCGAAAGGCTTATATTAGTGTGTGAAATCATATCATTTTGTAACACGTGTCACGTTTAGAATATTATGAGAGTTTAGGCATAACATTGGTGACTCATTACACGTCGCTAGTGTGAGCCCGGCCGACCGCAGCAAAGGTATGAATTATCCAATCGTCAACCTGTCACGTGCAAGCCGACATATCGTGCTAATATTTGACTAAGCTTTACTTAAATAATGTTATGGTAGTAAGAAACTTACGAAAGTATTTTATATTATTATTCATAAATGGTTAGATTGTTTTATATAGGCCGGCAACCCATGTGACAACTTGAGTGCTCTAGAGCCCGCGCGGCGTTTGCCGTTTTTATCAGGTGTTGCGCCAGCTCATTTGCCCTTATACAACATTTCTTATACAAAAAAAGGAATGTTGCAGGATGGCTTTTGTAAACGTTTCTAATGGTACTGAATGAAGTGCTTCATTCAGTACCATTAGAAACGTTTAGAAACGTTTTCTGAATGAAGTGCTGCTGAATTTTAGTATGCAATTTTTGGGGTTTTCTTCATAAATAAATACAAGAAATACATATATCTTTCCAAATATGTATAGTTCTATTTATTTACGAAAGCAAATTCTTAATCATAAACGCCAGGCAAGATAGATTTACCATACAAAAAATTGCACAATCATTATCCATGAGTTAAATCGCCCGTAAAACTCCGGCACGCGACAAAAACCATTCACATCAACGTGCGAAAATCGAACGGCGATGGAAAAAATATTTCGCCAGACACGCGACCCATATTCCAAAGGGTTTGTTTACGTGAACGGTCCATTGTAGCCGTACTTCAGGATCCAGCCAGTGTTGGCGCGACTCTTCAGTCGGGATGACGCTTCGATTCCGAAATCCTTCTTCCATTTGGCGCGAAACGAACTAACGTATTTTGCTATCGAATCTTACACTTCTAAATATTTATGTTTTGATGTGCTTTGCTATAGTTCCAGGATGTTTTTCTAGTATTTTGTAAAGGTATTTCGTAAGTTTCTCAAGTTGTGCTTTTCAGTATGTGAGTGTTGCCATGTATTTATTCAAGCAACAGGAGACGGAGGTATTGGATTCTGTGAGGTAAATAATGTTAAGCTTTCAGGTTTTAATTTATCTTATCCTTGAGTTATTTATTTTTGCTACATTTTGCTTTAAACGGGGAAATTTTCAATATCTTTTAGATGTTGAATAACATATAGGTAATTAAATATATTAATAAAATTTGGGAGTGGACTCAACTTTTCCCATTATTATTTTTAACTATAGTAAATAAGAAATTATGTCTTATTTTGTGAGCTTATATAGGTTGCCGATTTACGTAGACACCTGTAGAGTCGCTACGGGAAATACACAATTACGTCAAATGCTTCTACAAGGAGTATTTATTAATCATGTCCTAATGTCTTGTTTATACATATTTTATTTGTGTTGAGATTTGTTATTTTGAATTACTTAATTGGCTTTGTAAATCGAAATAAGATTAGTCATACCACTTACATCTTGAGAGCAGCTATTTCGATTTTAAAGTTTTCTAATTTGGCTGTCCTCAATAACAAAGAGTAATATCGAATTAAATTTTAAGCTGGTGAAGTCCAGGTTTCTTTTAATATAAAATTTGTTACTTATCGAAATTAGGATTGAGAGTTTAGATATGAATAATAAGGTGCAAATAAAGATAATATTAAGTAGGTAATGTCCTATAAATATCTCGTCATAATGTATGAGGCTGGACGGAAAGCTTTTGTGTAGCGCAGTAATTTATACGAGTACATTGTGAGCTCAAACAGTTGCGAATCGCTCGAATTGCTCAAATTTATTGTCGCATTAAGCATATTTATACACGTGCGCTTGGATTTATGATCGTGATGTAGGCGAGTTGATCATCATTTTATCGTGTTGTAGGCAAGTTGATCATCAATTATTTTTTTTTTGTTATCTTAAAATTACAGTAGATTCAATTACAATAGTTAAACAAAACATGGAAAATTAAAAATAATTCCAACAATGAGATTGTTTGTGAGCTTTTGACGGTTAGATCTTTGAATTTTTATATATATATCAGAGATTTGCGCTTGACCACAGGTCGCCTGTTTGGTTCATGGGTATTTCTGAATACTCACTCCCGAATTTCCTAACACTGACGTAACAATAATTTTTACTATAAAAATCGTTTTCGAGTTAATACTGGCCATATTAATTCCAAAAATAATCAAAAGTGGTCTAAATCGAGGACAGACTTACGAACCCATAAACTTCGTTATAATCTTAGTATAGATGTGAAAGCAACAGTGAGATAAGCCGGGCTAAAATACATATTTACATACATTATTAAGTACTAAAACCGTAGAAAGCCCGATGTACAATTAATTATTTAGAGGATTTCAAAGTTTAAACCTCAATATTACCGTAAATGTAGCTCCAAGTTGTTTTGAAACAATGAAGACGTTGTATTAATGGATAATATTAGTCGTATCCTGCGGTTCTGCCTGTGTATATAATAAAATATTTAGTGGAGTGAGCTTCATTACATGGTATAAATGTAATACAGTTTAACACTAGTTCGGGAGCCTATGGGTTCATAGGCTTATATGTATTTAATCTTACTCAAATAAAGAAGTACTATTATTTTCTCAAAACAAAGTCGATATTGAATGCGGTTTTTATGTATAAGGTTTGTATGTATAATACATGCATAATACACGCGTGTGAAGCTGGGGTTAGTCGCTAGTTTCTAAAAAAAAAGAAAATAAGAATGCAAGAAATATTTATTTTAAAAATCTATTTTTGTAATATATTAATCCTTTCCAACAATCTAACTGTTTAACAATAGTTAGGTTATTTAATAATTTACAGTTTTTGAATCAAATATAAATCTTACACAATTTTGAGGAACACTTATCTATACTAATATATAAAGCTGAAGAGTTTGTTTGTTTGAACGCGCTTATCTCAGGATTTACTGGTTCGAATTGAAAAATTCTTTTTTTATTGAATTGACCATTTATCGAGCAAGGCTTTAGGCTACATAACATCACGTTGCGACTAATAGGAGCGAAGATATAATGGAAAATATGAAAAAAACGGGGAAAATTATTCATCTTTGAGGACTTCCATTGCGTGCGCTGCGAAAACGGTTAAATGATTAAAAAAAAGTCCGCGACATTATATGTCTATCTTCTAAGATTGACTCACTATAACATAATAATAGAAATAGATCCGACGGGGACGAAGTCGCGAGCAACAGCTAGTAATATATAAAAAATGCCCATGGATGGTTCCTCCTGACTGTACCTCTAGTAGGGGAGGGCGGGGCTGGTTGTAACAAATTTTGTATTATAGTTTATATTTTCTTTGGTAACGAATTTTTTAGTTTAATTTTTAATTGAAAACATGCTTTGGTTATTCAGCTATGATATTAGTAGCAAAATACATTCGGTATGTAAGTGCTTTTAGAAAGAGAGCCGTCAAAACCAAAAAAGTCATTTGTTAATATGTGCCCCGCATTTGGGGCAAATATTAACGGAGCTGGGGTACGTTTTAACGTAAGGGACAATTATTAACAGAGACAATTTTTTTAGGAAATACTTAAATAAAACATCATTTACTCAAACAAAAATATTGTATTATAGATAATATATATATTAAATAAAAATATAAACAAGTTAACAACAAATTAAACTACGAATTATATGAATGAACATTTGTACGGTTAAATGATGTTGCTCTGCTTAAGCTTGTCGCCTCAGGACTCCGAATAGACAAGGATGCGTTGCGTTTCATAAAACCGTCTCTTTTCCAAGATTCTGGAATATTATCTATTTTGTATGCAATGGCTAGCTCATAAGCTAATTTTTTGACATCATCTAGTAGCAATCCAAAATAGATTTTATTAGAATTAGATATTAGAACATTTCACTAAATAATCTGCTATCATTTTTTCTTGGTCAAGATTGAAAACGAGACGATTTTTTTTATAACCCACATCAACAGGAATCCCCGCTTTTTTTTTCTTTACGTATTTGTACAGTGTTACATGACAGATATGTCATACTCCGCAGCAACATCTCTAAATTTTCTATTAATTATTTGTTATAATTTCTTCGGCTGCCAGCTCAAATACTTCTTGAGACGTGGAACCTCGTGCGCTCTTCCTTTTGTAATTTCTCACCCTATAACAAAACACAGTTATTGCACAAAATAATCGTTTAATATCAAACACCTACATATGATGTAAATATTAACATGTTAATATTTACCCCGCTCAAATTGTTAATTTTAGCCCCAAGATCATTTTTTATACTTCATCAATTACAGAAAATAATCTAGTAAGAATAATTACAAACAATTATTATAGTTTTAAAGTCTATAGAATAGAGATTAAATTAAGATAAAGTTTGATTCAATTTAGTGAATAAAAAATATCTTAAATCAATTTATTACGAAGTACAAAAAGTTCGCTAACCTGTAAATCCGAGGGTCCTGTGCACAACTATCACTAGCGACGGCCGGTCGAACACTGACAAGTCTGGACACGATGGGCTGTGTTTATAGGCTATTCTAAACCGAGTATCATTCTTTTGACACTTCGCGTTTGGCGGGAATAAGCTTGTTAATACTTACCTCCGTTAAAACCAGCCCCGCGCTCCTACCGTATGAAGTAGAATGAGATATTTTTTCAAATGTAGCTAAAATATCGACGCCCCAGACAATAGCGGAGTTGATATAAATCACCTAGATTTTCTCAGTTCCAACAGACGCTTTAAGTTAAGAGTTGAAATATTGCTTAGCGTCAGTGCGCTGTAGCCTGTACCTAAGTATATATAAGTACAGTATATTTAAATAATGTTCAAGGAATTATATTTTTCGTGATTCTCAGCAAACTCTTTCCATTAAAAGGTATTTGCACTAAAATATTAATAATGGTTAATTTCTACAATTACTAATCGTATGACTATTTTGCCTCCTTACCGCGGCTCCTGTTTAAGGAATACATAATGACAATAAACAGTGTTTTTTGTTATTTTACACGTTAAATATTAAATGAAGACGTAATAATAATAATAATATAAAATAAATGACATTTAATAAATGATAAAAACAAAATAGTGTCAAAGAAAACATTCAATATCATTGAAAAAAACATAGAATACTAGCTATCCCGCAGGCTTCGTACTGCCTCTGAAAAGTGCTGTGCAGCAAATATTCATTTTTTAAACCTTCTTTAGACCTCAACGAACATTTTATGACCAAGATCAGATAAAGCAAGACTAACAAACAGCAATTCATTTCGATACATACGGATGACGATGATGACAATAAAATTGTTCCAGATTAAGAGATTCGTGATAAATTTTATTCTATAATGACAGTGTTCCTTCTAAAAAAAATCATAAAAAATAATTAACCGTAGGTTTTACGAAATACGTTTCGTCCCATTATAAGTATTATATCATAGATCATGTAATTCTAACGTAGACATACAATCTAACATAACATAAAAAAATTTCTTACCTATTCCTATAGGTATATTTCGAAATAAAAAGGCGCACAAGAAGTGCCCTTCAGCCCGATAAAGTAAAGCAAAGAAAAACTCCACAAAGACGAATGATCCAGCTACTGTCTAGAAAAATATTTATCTTACGTATTCCACTAACTATGTGTAAGATAATTCTGTCCTCGGGGATTCTCTCTTATCTTATAAGCATTTTCTTAGAAATATGTTCACGATAAATATTGTTATATCATTGATATAGTCACAATATGCCTTTCATTCTTATTTGTATAATTGGAATTCTTAGTTTATGTTAGATATTACATGTTATACTAACAAGATTTGTATACTGTATATTTTAGTTATAATATTTATTTTATAATAATAATATTGTTTTACAGTAAATTCTTTACATTTATCAAATTATATTTAATCTTGTTTTTATAAATAACAAAAAGACAAAAGTTTCCAAAGGAAGATACATTTTTAGAACTTAACTAATAAAATACTTACACGACAAAAGGTTACTGCTCAGCAGATGCTAAACTACAAGCGATCACAGCGCTGAATTTCAGCAACACCTAACGTACTATAACAGTAAAAATTGTTAGTTTAACAATTTTACTCTTATAAAACAAATGTCTTGTTTCTAAGTCCATTTGACATTTGCCCTTTAGACTGCGTTTGCATTGCAAACAACCTAGCTACATATAACGTCAGAAAACCCATCTAGCAAGCCATTACCCTTCACAGCTATCGAGCCTCAGCGAAGCCAATGGGACCCATTGGAACTCGGTCGACTGCTATTACATCCCAAGTTTTGTACGACCTTTTACCCTTTTCTGAGCGCCTAGTACCTTAAGTTAGAATAATTTGTATAATTCCTCCATTTTGTTTTTACACACGTCACTGTCCATCAGCTTTGACCGTTTCAAAAGGTTTTTCCAGTCTAGAGATCATGACTGAAAAATTACATGTAACATTAGGAAGGAAAAGGTTGAGAGGTTTCGGGAAATTTGTTATTTCGTAAAATAATAATGTGTTGTTTTTCTTTTCCTTATAGTACTTATTTACAATGGTAATACAAAAGTTTGTGGAGATTGATGTACGGATGTAGGATACAATACACAAGATAATACACGATGAGCTTTATTATTCGTTTTATAAATACATTAAAGAAAAATGGATATGTTGGAAGGAAAAGATGAAATGTAATACCTATTACCTATATTAAAGTTTTGCTTTCTCAATCTCGGGCTTTACTGGAATAATTTTGACAATTATAATTATAATAATTGTTATAACTTTAATCATAATTAATAGTATATTATATAAGATTAACGTTTATATCGTAAAATATGAGATCGCATCTTCTAACAAAAAATAACAAAGATAGAAGTAGATAAGTGTGAGTGAATGATAATAAAATCAATAACATAATGTTAATGAACGAAAGACATTAATATAAAAATTGAGGATTTGATAATAAAAATTATATTTTTATATGAACATATAAAAGTAATATGATCCGACATATACCATCTAATTTGAAAGTAAACTCTTAGTTCATACAAAAATCAACTCTCCGAGTCACGTAGAAACAAAATGAACATTACACATTTAATAAAATTCAAATCAATAACCTTGGTATTGACGAAACAAATACGAAGAAACGAAATGAAAGTACGGAAAATTCAACAACTTTTCATGACGCATTGCCTTGAAGTTTGAGAGGGAAAGTTTTATTTAATTTGCAATTCATTGCAGGCGATTTTATTGAAATTAACTTTTAAAACTTACTTCTGATATGTTGATAAGGCAAAAGTATGTTTGAGGTATTTTAATTTTATACGTATGAGTAGGTTTTTTAAATCAAAAGTAATATCTATAGAGACAATCTCCTATCCGTTTTCATACATTGGTATAGGTCGCGTCATTTATGTTTAGCGCTGGACGAGAATAGCTGCGCATTGGTAGAATTGCGCTCGTAATTGACGTATTGGTGCGAGAAAGGCAACACGACTGGGACAACCAATCAACGCTCGCGCACCCGACGATCACGCGCCTCGCCGTTATTTCGATACCTTATTTTTTACTTCTGCGCAGGTTTCGTTCAGCGCTAAAGATTCGTGACACGACCTATACATTGCTTTAATTTGATAGCGAATAACTAAGCAGGAGATTCACGTGATGGTAATCGGTCGAGGTGGTCACCTCTACCCAAGAACAGTGACAAAAGTATGTGCTAGGCTTTACGAATAAAAAGGACCTTACGATTGAACTGCTGGCGTTTCAAAAAGAGGTAAAGGAAAGCATTTATGACTTCCTTTAAAGGGATACATTATGTCAATTGCAAATTTTTTCCTGTCTTTTTTATCTTGCCTATTTAATCTATTCTGTTTAATTAATATTCCATCACTTCATAAACAGATGTTATAAGATGGCGTCGACTTTAAATGACAATTTCTACGAATAAAATACGATCCTCTTATATAATTTTTACCGCAGTTTTGAGCTTCTTCTTTTAATAATATTAACTTCTGAAACGTCTGCTTCCAATTTGTAAAACATTGGAAACTTTTAAAAACTTAAAGTTTTGTACATTTTTTATAACTTTACTTCAATTGCTTGAGAAATGTTGAAACTTTTAACGTTTAACTCTCAATAATTTAATGTTTAATATATTTTTATTTTAACGAAAATGTTCTTGTTCTTTTACTTTAAATTACTTTTTCACCGTAGGAAAAGTATTTAGTTGATAAAATATTACAGGCGAAAGTTATAGGGTTTTGATAATAAATTTTAATTATTAAGTCCTTCATTGAGCATATATAAAACATAGAAAAATAGAGATCTATAAGATATGTGGAGCTCTCTTCCGGCATCAGTCTTTCCCAGGAAATACTAGGCTATTTTTAACGTTGGGATAAGTCTCCTAGCTACTTCCTATCCTCCTAAAACTTTTCACAATCAGGCAAGATCACGTTCAAATGTCTGCTTATTAATTATTCTTTTTAATAGATAAAGAGGTATAAGCATAATTTTTATTCAAGATTTAAGGCATTTATATTAAAGCTATAGGCAATGCATCAATCACCACGCAATCTTAAGACGATATAAAGTTGATAAAACAGCAATAAGGTTGGAACCGTAACATTAATATTTTATGAGCTGACGTCCGCGTCGGGGAACAGTTACGGCTGTTTGCAGGAAAATATTAACATCTTTTTGTTGATCACAGAAAACCCACTTAGCGATGTTTTATTTATTGTTTCATTTATTATATCATAAAAATTTTATTGATTGGAGAATAATATACTATATTTGTTTAAATATATGTATTAACTGTTGTAATAAAACATACAACATTTAAAAACTAAATAAAAACTACACTTTCGGGAAGGTTTTTATTTAGTTCGTAAGAGCTAATCCCTCATATTTCTTACGGGTCAAATTTATAAATCAGAAACTGAAGAAGTTTAATTATATATTAAACTTTATTTAAATTATTGATGAACGCTTTTTCATGTTTGTTATTTAATATCTATTTCCACAATGAAATAATAATGACTATCAAAATGTTCAATTAATATTCTTCAATTGTTATAAACGACAGAATGTTGTCGCTTCGAGCTATTGTTACATTTTATCGATTCCTTCAGGCCTTGTGGTTGATTTCTGGCGGATACCGCTTTAAGCCCTCATCCGTCACTAATACAATTGCCTTTTAGGCGCCGATGATACAGACATACTTAATTATACCAGTTGTCACTGCGTTTCTTTATTTGTGAGAAATATCTATTAGATTTAGTATTTTTTTATATGTTTTGTGTTCATTGGGTCTTAGGCATTTGTCAATAAGATATTTATTACAGTTGAAGATTTCATTTTGGTTTATATAAGAGGTACCTAATTAATAAAACGCAAACTCTGAATGGTTAGGTTAGGTTAGGTTAGGTCGTGTAAGTTATGACAACATAACTTACACGAGAACCATTACGATACTGCAATTGTAATATCATTAATTAACTTGCAAAAAGATAGATTCTGCTAAACACCGTTTATTTTACCGTTAACGTTATATTATTAAGATAGACCAAATAATTTTAGCATTGAATTTATTTGTAGACGAAATATAACCTTTATTAATTCAAATATAATTACTTAAATTTAAAATGTGATAGAAAACAGTCAGTTAAATAATAATTACTACATTCCAAAATTATGAAAAACTCTTTGATTCTATTGTGAATGACGAAAATGTTATTAAACCTCAGATGTGCAAACATTGTCGATTGTTCAAGGTATTGCGGTTGATTCCTTCCGGATAACGGTCGAGCCTTCATCCGTCACTAATACAAATTCCTTTTGTTTACTGAAAACAGCTAAAACAATTAACTTTAGCAAAATGCGACGAATTGAGTGAAGTCACGTTAATCTTTGAATACATAGAAATCATTAAATAATTTGCATAGTATTCATCACGTTATTATAAAAATACTGACATGATAAAAACCATAAAATAACTACTGTATGGCAATTTGTGATGGTTAAAGACAAGCGTTTTCTAACGTCAGCGATGTACGAGTATAGTGGCGATATAGATTTATACAGGCGGTTGATTCTTGAGGGATACCGGGTTGAACTGTTATCCGTCACTTATAAAAAGGGATGTCCATCTTTGGACACCATTAGAATCTTTTCTAGTGTTTAAATAAAAAAGTGTCGCGTTAAAAAGCAGATATCAGAGATTCTTGTCGGTTCTTCTCGGTAGAAACTGCCTTCCGAACCGGTGAAATATGTTTTGTAATACCACGACGACTACATTCCAAGTATCAAAAAGTATCTAATTTAACATTATGTTACAAAAAACAATATTGGCAAGATAGAAAGCATGAAATATAAACTGAATGTCATTTTGTCGTGATTAAAGACAGTTGGCGTTATCTCATCGCAACGAGCTTTTGTAACGTTATCGATTGCTCGAGGCATTGCGGTTGACTCCTGCCGGATACCGGTTTGATCCGTCATCCGTCACTAATGCTTTACTGTGTACTGATTTTTAGGCCAGCACTTACTTGGAAATTATATCGGTTTTATTTCATTGCCTTTGAAGTTTTATACATTTTACTCATTAAGTTAAATTTTACTCAATCATGAAGTCTGTGTTAAATATATTTTTAATCAAAGAAGCTACATATGAGAATAATAAATACGTGAAATATATCGTTGTTCAATTAAGCTGAACATAACATGCTTTTGAATCGTCGTGGTTTTACAAAATAATAACGTATCACCGGAAAGCAGTTTCTACAAAGAAGAATTGGCAAATACTGGAATAGCCTCTCTTTTAAAAAGTTACCTACAAATAAATAGTAATTAATGTACACAGTACAATTAATTCATTATTAGACGTTGATTTGATTTTTGTCTCTTTGTTTTGCTAACAATGCCTCAATCCGATTCAAGTATAAAACAAGTCACAAGATGTACATATTTATTATTTAAACATTACTACAACTGAAACTAATAATATTAGTTTAATTTTGAAATGTCCTAGTGATTTTTTATATCAAACGGAATAAACAATTTTTCGCTCTAACTTTATATTTTATTTTGGAAGTAACTCGAAAGATTTCATCGCCGCAACATATTGGCAGCAGGTAAACTTTTACTATAAAATCGGACGAAACAAGCCAAGTTGTAAGCTGCAATATTCGTTGAACGTGAAAGGATTGTACGTGTATTTTATTCCTTGCAAGCCTTCAAGGAGTTTTTTGTTAAAATTTGTTATGTATTATATAACTAGTCTACTAGTAGTACACTAGCTTCCGGTTTTACTTGCTTTCGTGACCGTTCACGGTTTAATTCCAGGATAAAAGTATTAAATGTGTTAATCCAGCTTCTCGTATATTTTGTATTTGTACTCCGTCTCGTCTAATTTGATTCATTTGGTAGTTTTTGCTTGAAAAGATCATCAACATCCCTAAAACAATTTTAATAATATATAAAATATTACGTCACTATTTATCCTATGTTATACTATTTCTATATTTTTGTACTTACGTGTCACTTGAAAGGGTAGCAAGATGAGTGTGTGAGATGTGTTCGGCGTGTGTGAGGTCGGCCTTTTATAGAAACATGCCCTTATTTTGTTTAACATAATCATAGTATTAATACGAAACCAAGCGAAAATCAAGACTGTTATTCTATTATATAGAACAGCCAGCCAATTCATTTCTAAAAGTGAAATATAAATAAGAAAAAATCAGATTCTGATTTTCATGAGAATTTCTCATAACCTTCACACTTCAAGACACGTTGTTCCGAACGGCGACGACATGACACTTTTATTCTCTACCGACTCTCAATATAATTTTATTAAGTATTCATTTATGCACATACATAATTAATTAAAGTATGGACAAGATAATAGGCCACTTTTGACAGATGTCAGTTTTATATTCATAGTGAGGTGACCTGCTTAAAAACATCGATTAAATGAATGAATCGATACAGACTTGAAACATATGTGAATTTTAAAAATTATCGTGCGAATCCCTGTCCCATTATAATTTTTTCTTTCGTAAATTAAAGGAACAAAGTAAGAAAAGTACCTACGTAATTTAACAAAAAAATTGCTTTTATTCACTTGAACTATCGGAACTGCTATCTTCATCGCTGCTGTCAGCACTCAGAGATATTATTAATTCATTTTCAACAATATTGCCTAATCCCAATGACCTTTCTATTTAGTTATTTTTCTTGTATTATTATAGTTAAAAGAATAAAAAATATATATAATTAGGTTTTATTATAATCACAACGTGGTTATAAATTTATGGTGATTTTTCTTCACAAGTAATCATTGCATTCGATTCAACTTACAATCCTATCAGCTTTCGATTTTTAGAGTAACATCCCTTGTGTTTAAAAAGAAAAAGGGTTGACTGACGCAACATTGTAACGACGTTCAGTTCTTTAGATCAGAAATTGTTTATTATGTTTAGATTGGTTTATTAATGAAAGCAAATTGTAAAATTACTCGTATCGGTCATTATTACAATAAATATGTAAACGTAATTGATAAAAGTTAAGCAATTGTGCAGTTCTTATTTTATGCCCGCCGTTACAAGGTTACGTTGTTGAATTTTGATGAAATGTCAAAAGTGGCCTATTATCTTGTCCATACTATAATGTCAAAGCACACATGCTACTGTCGACTTGACATCCTCGCATATACTCGTATATTTTACGAAATTGATTTTAAATATTTTGTAGAAAGTGTGTGATGTGATCTCAACACATTCTAATTTAATATTAATTTTATAAATGAATTATAAAATAAAAGTTACAAGATAATCTCTTATTGGTTTTTTCTTAGGATATAACTCACACTATTTATATTTTAGAAAAAACAGGGTATATGCGGCGTATGTAGCGTCTTAATACTATGGCTGTATGGAGTTATTTCTTATAGGATAAATAAGTAACTCTAAGTTTCAGAAAGTCAAACCCAACGTTATTAATTATATCCTTAATATCGTATACTCAGTACAACTAAGAGTACAACCTATAATATTCAGTAAATAATCTCTCTAACACGTCAAACTTCGAACTTGATATCTTTATAATACGATCTTCATAGCATGATCATGTCCATAGTGTCAAGAGTGTCATCCGTAAAAGAAGAATTGAAGACTTCTTTTTTTCTTCGTTTTTTTATCATAACATGGTATAAAATAAACTCAATTTCTTCTGTCTGTCCCTATTTAAGCTTTAAGATCTTTAAAACTACGCAACCAATGCGGTTTTTTTAGAGGATGGTGTAAAGCCGGGATAGGTCGCTAGTACGAGTATAAAACGCAAGAGGTCCCGCTATGCAGGCACTCATGAAGTTATGTTAATACGTTCTCAGTTAATAGCCACGCCTGAGGAGTTTCTCCGTCAATCTCTCGGAGTTTAATCAAGGATTCCTATTATGCTCAATATGGGGACGCTGTGATCAATACATGCTAGGCGATTAATATGCATATTGTCAGTGGCGGCGTAAGGCGTGGGCGACGTGGGCCACCGCCTACGGCCTCGCGGTACAAGGGGCCTCGCGCCTCAAAAAATTTAAAGCAATGCATAAAACTTTTAAATTAAATGTATACTAGGCAGAGATGACATTAAATATAAGTTCTGCATAGCTAGAATTTTTTTTATGTTAGCAAAAACCATACACAAAATTAAGCATCAGTGCGGTTTTAAGTGACAAACATTATTTTTTGGCTCCATTAGCTCTATAAAAATAATCACTGAATCAAGAAATCAAAAACTGTCAATATTTTAAATTAATTGTGTTAACATATTTATATTTTACCGATGCATTCATCATCGACCCCTAATTAGTACGAGAACCCACGATCAAAATTTTTGTCTCATAGCAATACGGCCAAAACCGCATCAAATCGATAGATACGACAATCCTGAACTCGAAAATACCAATATCAGACATTTTCCGCGTAGCGTTTGTTAGCGTTGAATGATAGTTCTGAGATACCGGAAACATATTTTTCAGACGTTAGTGGTGTAGCGCAAACCCGTAAAATCACTTAAAAAAATTAAAAATGGGACAAAAAAGAGATATTCTCTTAGCAATACGTCTGAAAATCTTTGTTATTAGTAAATTTTGGTTATTTGATGCGAACAAAACAATTTTAAGACGGAAATGTGAACGCATTAAATTCAGAGACCGTTTTGAAAATGTTAACAAATTTTACCGATCGGTATCATAGCAATATGTCTGAAAATTGTTGGACATGATAAAATAAGTTGTCCACATGTGCAAAAAATTTATATCAGACAAATTAAGTGTAACACCTTCTCTATCAGACAACTTTTCGATACACTTAAAGTGTCTGAAAACAGGTTTTTGGTAGTTATGGCAGCAATACGAAAAGATGAAAAAAAAATTATCCGTATTGCTAATCTCGGCTAAATTTGTTGACATTTTCAAAAATGCGCTCGGGCTACGCGTAAAATGTCTGAAAACAAACTTTTTCGTAATACAATTATAAAATCTTTGTACATTTTCACTATCAGACGTATTGCTATTATACCGACTGTCTTTTTATTTTGACACAGCAGAAATAACGCAGTTGCTACACTTTCGACCGTTACTACACACCTAGTCGGGTTCAGAATCATACAATCTAACGATTTTATAGGGTTTTTGCCGTATTGCATATTATGAGACATGGTTTTGGTCGTGGGCTCTCCTACTATGGGGTGTTACCTTATACAGCATGAATAAAATATTAAAGATGATAAAATTATGTCCTGACGGCTGTCCTGATTGCAAAAATATGATTATTTTTTTTGCACTGGCAGCATCTTTTGAAAGCCGATATTTAATTTATTGGTGTTGTCATTTCCACCTCATTTACGATATGTAATTTTTCATTAATATTAATCTATTTTGTATCTTATGAATAAAAACTTGCACGGATTTCTTTTTTTATATAAAATCCGTCAACAGGTCGCCACAGAACAGGGCCTCGCGAAATCTGTTTTGCCCACATAAAATTTAGGTCTTGCCCCGCCACTGCGACCGTGGTTCGGCCTGGAATTCAGACGGTAATTATTAAGGTTTACCGACAATTTGTTGAAACTAACAACCATTTGTTATTCTTATAGCATTGGTAAGGATATTCTAAACAACAATTCGAGAAGAGAAATATTTTTATGGTAATTTTTTTATTTATATATTTTTATTTACCGACCCTTTTTTTACACAAATTATCATTAAACTAAACAAATTAAATTTAATAGTAAAGGGCGCCCATATCACTTGAAGTAATGTCTTCCAGGCAATTTATTAATTCCGGGCTTGTTTTATGACCTTAATTTTAAACCGACAAAATTCCCTTTCGATTTGGAATTCTTACAGTTGACTATTACTGTAGTGATCCCAATTTTTTCATTATACGTTGATGTTTTTAAACACAGATAGTATACGAGACAAAATTTTATGAAAAGAAACTAAAATTACCCATCTAACCGTAAATTTAAACAAAGAAAAGTTCAATTCAATTTTGTGATTAATGGCAGTTCTGTGTTGCCACAATTT
>JADANM010006098.1:9408001-9418062 GCA_026213755.1 Eurema hecabe
CAATTAATATCACATACAAAGTTTATAATTGAGCGTCGTAACTTTGGCAGTGTATGGAACTATGCGCTCGGATGTCATACGAATATGTCTAGAACTTTCCATCCAAAGCAATCAGCGTCTTATTATGTTACAAAAGGGAAGAATTTAGTCTGCAAGACGCAGACTTCTTAAAAGTTTCAAATTTCAGAACATGCTGAAAAGACGAAAACTTTCTCATATAAAAATGATTTACAACATTGGCTTTAAAACTTGGACCATTATTAAGATAATTACCTAAACAATGATATTTCGTAATCAAACAATCTCTTAAGACCTAATTACAGAGCCTACATGGACAAAAGCTTCGCTATTAGCTTAATGGCCTTAACGCGAAATGATATTTGTTTTGTGGAAACGACATTAGCTCCTGGAACAACGCTGCTGTACAAATGCGTAGCGCCCCGGGCGATATTACTTTTTGGTCTCCAACTGTGAGGAATTTCGTTTGTAGAACTTTCTGTTTTAAACTGTGAAGCGAATATCATTGTTGGTTGGCTACACTCTACGCATATTTGTGATGTTGATTTTTGCTATTGGTGAAAAATAAACATAAAATCATTTTAAAATTTTTCCTACCTATAGCAGTTTTCAAAGAGGACATTTTTATAACCTTTTGATTACAAAATACCTCTAAAACAAGTTATACCTTCAACTTCAAATATATAGATCATAAAATATTTCAACACGTACAAATTACGAGCATTTATCGTAATAAAAGCTTTTAGTATTTGACGTCTCTTAATAATGTATCAGTAGGACAAAAGCTTTACCTCGGCACGAGTCATATTGTATGTAAAATGTATTCATTCAAATATACACGTCAGTATATAGAGGTGTTTTTTGATATCGGCTTTAGAATTTCAGTGTGTTAAAAATGTTATATTTTCAAGTCATTTATTGTCTAAAAAGTGTCCCGAAGATCGCCTCATCGTTTCTTATTTGATCTTAACATTTATGAGACTACGATATTAATCAGGATAACTATTTGTCTTTCTTTGCATTATATTATTTCAATGTACTTATTATATACTTGTATACTGTTAAAATATAATCCCTGTAAAAAGATAACCAAACATCGGGCTTATACCGACTAACGTACCTACACTATTTGACTCCTCACTATAATATGGTGTCCGACGGAGTTACAGATATTTATTGTCACAGTAAAAGAGCAACTAGTAGCTATTTTCTTGTCTGTACAAACTGCTTTACCAATCAAAAATATTTTTAAATAAAATTGCCGTAGGTTTTTAATAGTTTGACGATTCAAAAGTATTACCAATTAGTAAAATTTAATAGAATAAAAAACGACTTGGGTCTTATTATAGTTTCCGACTAGACGTGCTAACGACATATTCTCTATAAACAGCAACAATATGCATATTAATCGCCTACCATGTATTGATCACAGCGTCCCCATATTGAGCATAATAGGAATCCTTGATTAAACGCCGAGAGATTGACGGAGAAACTCCTCAGGCGTGGCTATTAACTGAGAACGTATTAACATAACTTCATGAGTGCCTGCATAGCGGGACCTCTTGCGTTTTATACTCGTACTAGCGAACTGTCCCGGCTTTACACCATCCTCTTGAATCACTCTGTCTACTAAAAAAACCGCATTGGTTGCGTAGTTTTAAAGATCTTAAAGCTTAAATAGGGACAGAAGAAATCGATTAAAAAGTATAAGTCATTAACAAGAAGTCTTATTAATCTATACTATTCTTGTTTTACGGATGACACTCTTGACACTATGGACATGGTCATACTAAGAAAATCTTAAGATATCAAGTTCGAAGAAGCTTGACGTATTAGAGAGATTTTTTACTGAATATTATAGGTTGTACTCTTAGTTGTACTGAGTATACGATATTAAGGATATAATTAATAACGTTGGGTTTGACTTTCTGAAACTTAGAGTTACTTATTTATCCTATAAGAAATAACTCCATACAACCATAGTATTAAGAAGCCACATACGCCACGTATACCCTGTTTTTCCTAAGATATAAATAGTGTGAGTTATATCCTAGGAAAAAAACCAATAAGAGATTATCTTGTAACTTTTATTTTATAATTGATTTATTAAATTAATATTAAAGTAGCCATCTATATGATGGTTTATCACGATTCACGAACAGCGGTAACGCTACGGGCACTTTGTTTAATATTTTAATTCTATTCCACCGCTATTAAATAACTCAATTATAAATTGGGATAAAATAGAATGTGTTGAGATCACATCACACACTTTTTACAAAATATTTGAAATCAATTTCGTAAAATATACGAGTATATGCGAGGATGTCAAGTCGACAGTAGCATGTGTGCTTTGACATTAATTAATTATGTATGTGCATAAATGAATACTTAATAAAATTATATTGAGAGTCGGTAGAGAATAAAAGTGTCATGTCGTCGCCGTATGGAACAACGTGACTTGAAGTGTGAAGGTTAGGAGAAATTCTCATGAAAATCAGAATAAGGAATCTGTTCTATATAATAGAATCTTCATTTAGACCATGATATTTTTTACGCTTGGTTTCGTATTAATACTATGATTATGATAAACAAAGTAAGCGCAACTTTCTTTAAAAGGCTGACAACACATCTCATACACTCATCTTGCTACCCTTTCAAGCGACACGTAAGTACAAAAATATAGAAATAGTATAACGTACGATAAATAGTGACGTAATAGTATGTACATATATCATTAAAATTGATGTAGTGATGTTGATGATCTTTTCAAGCAAAAACTACCAAATGAATCAAATTAGACGAGACGGAGTACAAATACAAAATATACGAGAAGCTGGATTTTCACATTGAATACTTTTATCCTGGAATTAAACCGTGGTCGGTTACGAAAGCAAGTAAAACCGGAAGCTAGTGTACTACTAGTAGACTAGTTACATAATACATAACAAATTTTAACAAAAAACTCCTTGAAGGCTTGCAAGGAATAAAATATAAGTCATAAACACTACAAGTGTATTGACAATCCTTACACGTTCAACGAATATTGCAGCTTACAACTTGGCTTGTTTCGTCCGATTTTATAGTAAAAGTTTACCTGCTGCCAATATGTTGCGGCGATGAAATCTTTCGAGTTAGTTTCAAAATAAAATATAAAGTTAGAGTCAAAAATTGTTTATTCCTTTAGATATAAAAATCACTAGGACATTTCAAAATTAAACTAATATTATTTGTTTCAGTTGTAGTAATGTTTAAATAATAAATATGTACATCTTGTGACTTGTTTTATACTTGAATCGGATTGAGGCATTGTTAGCAAAACAAAGAGACAAAAATCAAATCAACGTCCAATAATGAATTAATTGAACTGTGTACAATTAATTACTATTTATTTGTAGGTAACTTTTTATTTTAAAAGAGAGGCTATTCCATTATTTTGCCTATTCTGCTTTGTAGAAACTGCTTTCCGGTGAAACGTTATTATTTTGTAAAACCACGACGATTCAAAAGCATGTAATGTTCAGATTAATTGAACAACGATATTCTTGACGTGTTTATTATTCTCATGTCGCTTCTTTGATTAAAAATATATTTAACACAGACTTTAAGATTTAGTAAAACTTAACTTAATGAGTAAAATATATAAAACTTCAAAGGCAATGAAATAAAACCGATATAATTTCCAAGTAAGTGCTGGCCTAAAAATCAGTACACAGTAAGGCATTAGTGACGGATGACGGATCAAACCGGTATCCGGCAGGAGTCAACCGCAATGCCTCGAGCAATCGATAACGTTACAAAAGCTCGTTGCGATGAGATAACGCCAACTGTCTTTAATCACGACAAAATGACACTCAGTTTTTATTTCATTCTTTCTATCGTGCCAATATTGTTTTTTGTAACATGATGTTAAATTAGATACTTTTTGATAGTTGGAATGTAGTCGTCGTGGTATTACAAAACATATTTCAGCGGTTCGGAAGGCAGTTTCTACCGAGAAGAACCGACAAGAATCTCTGATATCTGCTTTTTAACGCGACGCTTTTTTATTTAAACACTAGAAAAGATTCTAAAGATGTCCAAAGATGGATATCCCTTTTTGTAAGTGACGGATAACAGTTCAACCCGGTATCCCTCAAGAATCAACCGCCTGTATAAATCTATATCGCCACTATACTCGTACATCGCTGACGTTAGAAAACGCTTGTCTTTAACCATCGCAAATTGCCATACAGTAGTTATTTTATGGTTTCTATCATGTCAATATTTTATAATAACGTGATGAATAAAATGCAAATTATTTAATGATTTCTATGTATTCAAAGATTAAAGTAACTTTACTCAATTCGTCGCATTTTGCTAAAGTTAATTGTTGTAGCTGTTTTCAGTAAACAAAAGGAATTTGTATTAGTGACGGATGAAGGCTCGACGGTTATCCGGAAGGAATCAACCGCAATACCTTGAACAATCGACAATGTTTGCACATCTGAGGTTTAATAAGATTTTCGTCATTCACAATAGAATCAAAGAGTTTTTCCTAATTTTGGAATGTAGTAATTATTATTTAACTGACTGTTTTCTATCACATTTTAAATTTAAGTAATTATATTTGAATTAATAAAGGTTATATTTCGTCTACAAATAAATTCAATGCTAAAATTATTGGGCCTATCTTAATAATATAACGTTAACGGTAAAATAAACGGTGTTTAGCAGAATCTATCTTTTTGCAAGTTAATTAATAATATTACAATTGCAGTATCGTAATGCGCTTGTCATGACTTACAGGAGAACCATTCAGAGTTCGTATTTCATTTATTAGGTACCTCTTATATAAACCAAAATGAAATTTTCAACTGTAATAAATATCTTATTGACAAATGCCTAAGACCCAATGAACACAAAACATATAAAAAAATACTAAATCTAATAGATATTTCTCACAAAGAAACGCAGTGACAACTGGTATAATTAAGTATGTCTGTATCATCGGCGCCTAAAAGGCAATTGTATTAGTGACGGATGAGGGCTTAAAGCGGTATCCGCCAGAAATCAACCACAAGGCCTGAAGGAATCGATAAAATGTAACAATAGCTCGAAGCGACAACATTCTGTCGTTTATAACAATTGAAGAATATTAATTGAACATTTTGATAGTCATTATTATTTCATTGTGGAAATAGATATTAAATAACAAACATGAAAAAGCGTTCATCAATAATTTAAATAAAGTTTAATATATAATTAAACTTCTTCAGTTTCTGATTTATAAATTTGACCCGTAGGAAATATGAGGGATTAACTCTTACGAACTAAATAAAAACCTTCCCAAAAGTGTAGTTTTTATTTAGTTTTTAAATGTTGTATGTTTTATTACAACAGTTCATACATATATTTAAACAAATATAGTATATTATTATTCAATCAATAAAATTTTTATGATATAATAAATGAAACAATAAATAAAGCATCGCTAAGTGGGTTTTCTGTGATCAACAAAAGATGTTAATATTTTCCTGCAAACAGCCGTAACTGTTCCCCGACGCGGACGTCAGCTCATAAAATATTAATGTTACGGTTCCAACCTTATTGCTGTTTTATCAACTTTATATCGTCTTAAGATTGCGTGGTGATTGATGCATTGTCTATAGCTTTATTATAAATGCCTTAAATCTTGAATAAAAATTTATGCTTTAATCTCTTTATCTATTAAAAAGAATAATTAATAAGCAGACATTTGAACGTGATCTTGCCTGATTGTGAAAAGTTTTAGGAGGATAGGAAGTAGCTAGGAGACTTATCCCAACCTTCAAAATAGCCTAGTAGTATTTCCTGGGAAAGACTGATGCCGAAAGAGAGCTCCACATATCTTATAGATCTCTATTTTTCTATGTTTTATATATGCTCAATGAAAGACTTAATAATTAAAATTTATTATCAAAACCCTATAACTTTCGCCTGTAATATTTTTTCAACTAAATACTTTTCCTACGGTGAAAAAGTAATTTAAAGTAAAAGAACAAGAACATTTTCGTTAAAATAAAAATATAATAATAATAATAATAATAAGCCTCATTTATTTCCTGTTAATTATACTACAATATTACAGTTTTTTTTTTTTTTTTTATTTTAGTAAGTGAGCTTATGAATATGTATTGTCCAAAAAATTGTCTATATTAGCAGGAACCCCGTTTTGGGTAAAGGCCTCCTCCAAAGATGCCCATTTTTCTCGGTCTTGTGCTGTATCTAACCAGTCTAGACCAGCAGATCCTTTCAGATCATCTTCCCATCGGGCTAAGGGTTTCCCTCTCCTCCTCTTGCCTGGAGGTCCTGTCCATTGGGTAACACGAGAGGTCCACCTACTGTCCGAAATTCTGGCTATATGGCCTGCCCATCGCCATTTAAGTTTAAGTGCGTAGGTTAGAGCGTCTATAGCTTTAGTGACGTCCCTTATCTTTGTGTGTCTTATTTTGTCCAGTTTCTTTATGTTTAACATGCTTCGCTCTAGGCCTCTTTGACAAGTAATAATTTTATGCCTGGCTAGTGCTGTGAATTTCCAGGTCTGGCTGCCGTACGTTAGGCTTGGTAGTAGGCACGAATTCATGAGTTTAGCTTTAAGACTTATCGGTAAGTTACTTTTAAATATTTCTTTTAGGCTCCAATATTTATTCCATGTTTGTTGGATCCTTCTCTCTATTTCTATTATGTTGCTGTTTTTCTCGAAACTTATTCGTTTCCCAAGGTAAATATAACTTTCCACATATTCTAAAGGGTTATCGTTGATAGTGATAGGTCTTGCTTGTGTATTCGTCATTATTTTCGTTTTAGTAAGATTCATTTTCAACCCAACTTTCGTGCTTGCTTGTTGTAGAGATTCTACCATCGATTGCATCTCGTTAGCTGTCTCTGACAGAAGGAGCAAGTCGTCTGCGAACCTCAGGTGACTAAGATAGGTTCCTTTTATATAGAGACCTGTTTTACTCCAATCTAGCTTGTTTATGATGTTTTCAAGAATGGCTATGAAAATAGTGGGTGAGAGCGGGTCTCCTTGTCTTACCCCTCTTTGAATGTGAAAGGCGGGGCCTAAGGTTTCAAGTTTTATTTTTCCTTGGTTGCTTTTGTATATACTTTTAATTATATTTATGTATTGTACTGGCACCTTTTGTTCTTCTAGGCTTTCCCATATACTTTTGTGTGTGACCGAATCGAAAGCTTTTTAATAATCAATAAAAGTTATATAAAGTGGGCGCTGGTATTCTTGATATTTAGTTATTATTGACTCGATTGTGTGGATGTGGTCGATAGTAGAGTACCCTTTTCTGAAGCCTGCTTGTTCTACAGGTTGTTTCGCATCTATTATTGTACTTATTCTATTATTTAGTATCGATGAAAAAAGTTTGTATATATTTGGTAACAAACTAATCGGTCTGTAGTTGTTAATATTTTTTGGATCGCCTTTTTTATATATGAGTATAATATCTGCTTCAGACCATTCTCTGGGTGATTCAGAGCTTAAGAGTACAGAATTGAATAGTTCTGTTAATGGTTTTGCCAATATGTGGCGGCCATGTTTTAGGGATTCATTCGTGATATTGTCGGGTCCGGGGCTTTTTTCTGATTTCAGTTTCCTTATTGAAACTAACACTTCGGATTCTTGAAATGGCTGAATAGAGTGAAATTCTGAAGCTTCTGTTTTGTTTTGTGTAGTGGTTCTTCGGGTGTTATCTGTATATAGTTTCTTGTAGTACTCAGTTGCTGTGTTGATAATATCCGTTCGGTTGTTAAGGTTTTTATTAAGGTTTTTCAGTTCCTCTATCCAAGGCCTATTTGTTCTGAGTTCTTTGTAGGCCCTTTTTGAGCTGCCATAAAGTTGCAGGTACTTCTCAATCATTTCATATCTATATTTTGCATAGTCTCTTTTGATATACTTATTAACTAGTTTGTAAAGTGCGGAGAGTTCATTTTTGGTTTTATTTCTAGTTTTCTGTAGTTCTTGTCTTCTTTTTAATAACTTTAGTGTGTGTTGTTGTAATATTTTGTGTTTCTTATTATCTCGTCCATGTGTTCTAGCGAGGTTCCAGCTTTCTTGGATAGCCTTTTTTATTTTGTTGTAGGAATTTTGCACTAGTTTGTTCTCTTGGCTGGAGGGGGGGCTCGGTTGTTCCACAAGTAAGTTACAGAGGTTTTCCTTGTATTTGGTTATTTCATGTTCGGTTTCAAGTTGACTTGTTTTGTTACTTGTGAAATTGATTCTGGTTTTCTTTTGTGTGGTGAGCTTGATTTTTCCCCTGATAGGGCGGTGATCTGATCCGTAATTTATGTTTAAAACTTCTATGTTTTGGAATAGATTTGGTTGATTTGAAAGTATATAATCAATCTCGTTCTTATATCGACCGCCTGGTGATCGCCAAGTCCATCGGCGGTTTTGTTTTTTCTTGAAGCATGTATTTATTATTGTTAGGTTGTGTTCTGACGCGAAGTTGACAAGTCTCTGGCCTCTATCGTTTCTTACGCCGTACCCGAACTGTTTCATGACGAGATGTTCCATTTCTCTAGGGGTTCCAACTTTTGCGTTGAAGTCGCCCATTAGTATGATGTGTGGATGTGTGTTTTCAAATGCCTTTTCTATGGTCTTGTAAAATTCGTCAATTTCGTGTTCCTTTGCTTCTTTTGTGGGTGCGTATGCCTGTACTATTGATATCTTGCTACCTTCAATATTCATGTTGAGAGTAGCCACTCGCTCTGTTAAACCTGAGAAGCTCTCTATGTTGTTTTTTAGCGACTTGTGTATTATGAATCCTACTCCATATCGTCCTGGTGTGAATCCATTATAGCAAAGTATGAAGCTTTTGTGTTCTTCTATTTTGATGCCCTGTCGTCTTACTTCCGAAAGTCCCACAATATCGTAGTTGATTTGATTTAGACATTCTTCTAGCTCTAATAGTCGGTCGTATGAAGATAGGGTGTTGACGTTGTATGTTATAATATTTAGTTGACGATTTAATTTTGTGTCATTTTTTGTAATTTCTAGGGAGTTTGATTTTTGCATCTTCGGAGGGTTTTGGTCATAATCCTCCACGGTGACCAGCCGGCTTGGAAGATTTTTTGTGTTTTTTAATTTAAATTCGTTATTTGGGGTTTGGGTATGGAGAGGGGTTAGTTGCTATGAATTTTTATTTGTTGAGTTTTTGTTTGTCAGGAAGTTCATCATGCTTGGTTTAATAACGCCTTCGGTGACACTATTTGCTCTTGTGACATTGAATTTTGAACCAGATTGTTGATGTTTATTCTTTTTTGCTTTTTGTATGTGTGTATTTTCTTGTAAGTGTGTATTTTCCGGTGATAATGAGAGAATCCTCTTGTTTGAAGTGTTCTTGTTTTTATCTAGTATTATAATTTTGTCGTATTTTATTATGGCGAAGTTTCCTTTCTCTCTTTCAATTTTTATTTGCTCTTGTAGTCCTTTTCGTATGTTTAGTATATGACGCGGATAGTCTTCCTTTATGTAATATTTAGTATCTTTCAGTGTACTTCTTTTCTTGAGCATGGCGATTTTCAGACCTAGACTAGAGAAGGTGACAGTAATTGGTCTAATTTTTTCTCCTTTATTTCCAATTCTTTTTATTTCTTGCAAGTCTCTTCGATCAATGTTTAAATCAAAAAAATTTTTAACAAATTCAATCATAATATTTTCTAGACTTAAGTATGATGTCTCCTTTTCTTCTATTCCAAAAAATACTAAGTTTCTTTGTCTTGCTTGTTTTTCTAAGAAATAAAGTCGTTTCTCTTGATTTTCGACTTTTATTTGGAGGTTGTCATATTTTTCTTCTAATGTTCTAAATTTTTCTTCCATTATGTTATTTATATTTTGTGTTACTTCTTCTGTCACTTTTTTGGCACTTTCTTGGATAGTGAGTTTTTGCTCGTCTAACTCTTTTTGGATGTGACGAAGTGCCATCATAATTTCCTCCATAATTTATTAAAATTATTTTTTTGATCCCAATGTAAACTGTTATTTATAACACTCGTAGTGTCCTCTAGTG
>JADANM010006098.1:9436224-9452960 GCA_026213755.1 Eurema hecabe
TTTGCGTCATAATTTCGGGAGCACAGCTGTAGAGGCGACGATTACAAAAACAAATGACAATCGCTTTAACAATAATCCCGGCGCCGCCATCTTGTTGTGGGAAGAGAGTTGACAAATTAGATTTTTTATTAAAAATAATAGTAATATATTAAAACGGAAAAGAACGACACAGTTATAAAAATAAATGTACTTGTACACTGGATAAAATACATACGAATTATATAATGGTATTTTTTAACTCTTAATTTATCGTGTGTGTGAGAAATAATTATCTCTGATGAGAGAGAGGTCAGAATGGACTAGGTTGGAGAAGGCCTTTGCCAATTGGCAAAGGGATATACAAAAAATTAAGACACATCACATATTGGAACAAATATAACAAAAACAAAATAAATAAATAAACATGTTTAACAATGAACTGATATCACTATATATTTTATATTATTATAATAAATTATCTCAAGTACGCACTATATCACAAATCAATATAGATTCCTTAAATTTAGTGTTGCCATAAATGTTAAGAAAGCAATGTTTTTAAACTTTTTTTTTTTTTTGACGGGGGGAAATCCTCTTACGGATACCGCGTCCTCCTCGGGGGAGAAGGAGGCGGTTATGTCGGACTCGCCTAAAATCGGCCACTACCGACTAAAACCCACCGGTGTTCCGTCGCGCACCCTTTCGGGGGCCGGACCTGCCGAGGACGCACGAAGCAATCTTCCGCAGGCCCGCCAGAATGTTTTTTAACTGACTCAAGGCACACAAAACGCAGTGAATAAAAAACATAAGTATGGAACCTTAATGCTGACTGAAAAAGTGATATATTAATATATTATATTGAATATATATGTTATAAACGCAAAATGTTTAAGACGCAAAAACATTTTAACTAGGACGTCTTACCTTTAAGTGATTGGTTGCCGGTGTATTCATTCGCAACTGACAAATATAACTATCTCTTATTTTCTTGTTGGTTTTATCATTTCTCTTTTCTATCGTTTTAACTTGTATGTATATGTGCTGCCGGTGCTGTGCAGAATACTTTTTTCGGCCGATTTGTTGGTGTATAACATATCTGTTAAAACAACCAAGCTTTAACTATAATATTTATATAACACATTTATCTTATAGAATTCAATCACTTTTCTTTGACACGGCAGAACTTTAACTATTATATTTTATTTAACACATTTATCATATAGAATACAATTATTTTCTTTTTACAAGCTTTTATTTAACTTGCAATGTATGTATGTATGTATGTATGTTTGTGTGTTCGGGTGGAATTTTATTTACGAGTGACGCTCCCGCTTTTTCTTCAAAAACCGCGGTGACAAGTGAGTGAGCGAGACAAAACATTCAAATCATGACATTTGCCATAGACACAATATTTAGCAATAATTCGTCAATTATAGAAGCATTATAAATATTACAACTATTCTTATTTAGTGAAAACATAATATGCATTATAATAAGATACGTAAACAGATATTAATTGCAGAATTATTACACTATTAACTATAAATATGGAGTTTTGGCGGGAATCTTGCGGCGTCTAGTTGTAATCTCGATTGAATATTCCTTTTCTGGTGCATAAAGTGATTTAATGTTTGATTGTGAATTAAATGAAGAATTCATTTGAGAGCGCATAGTAGCGCCGTTCCGATTGCTCCAAGATTCGTCGAGGTTCTTCGTAAAGTTCACTATCACTTTACGAAGGGCAGAACGAAACGACTGACTGACTCGACTAAAGACGACTTGATGACGATTTTACTTGACTCATATCGACTTTTATCTTGAACACGTTACATTGACATTGGCAAAAAGCTAGACGCTAATGCAATAATATAAGAAAGATAGAACTATAAATATCATTGATTATAAATCAATATAGATTCCTCAAATTTGGTGGTGCCAAAAGAGTTAAGAAAGCTATGTTTTTAACTGACTCAAGGTGCGGAGAACGCAGTGAAAAATAAATCTAAGTATGGAAACTAAGTTTTTTTGACGACCACTTGGCGCAGTGGTAGCACAACTACTTTCTGCGTAAAGGGTCGTGGGTTCGATCCCCACATTGGAAAAATATATTTGTAATTTACATTTGTATTTTTCTGGGGTCTGGATGTTGCTATGTTCTGTATGTATGTATTTACAAAAGAAAAGTATGTATATCTAATTTCTGCCGTAATCTAGTTGCCATAACGCAAGCTTCTGCTTAGCTTGGAGCCAGATGGCGCTGTGTATAAATGTCCTCAAAATATTTATTTATTTATTTTTTATTTATTAAGTACGAACTGAATAAGATATATATTAGTGCACATTTACTGCGCTGCGTTAGTGCACTTTATTTTCGACCCGCTGCGTTTCACGTTGGATTAATTAATGCTTTTCATTGGAACTCGAATTTCATTTTCATGCAGTAACAAAGAGCAATTGTGATCGAATAAAGATCACTAGAGTTTTTTGTTTTGGTGAATACGCTCAATTTTTGGATATCAATTTGAGTTATATTGAGTTATTTACTAGGACGTAATGATTTGGCATTTTTAGTTTGTTTTTATTTATTTGTTAGTTTTTGTCAATGGCCTTTGTTGTTTTGAAGATATTATATGCTTTTGTATCAGCCTATATCATTGTGCTATCTTGTTATTATTTTTAGATTATCATAAGAAGAAAATTTCAGGTAAAAACATTCTACATTCAAATTCTAATTAGTATTTTCCAACCGATGATATTTTATTTAATGCATATAAAATGAATAAATTCACCCTTTGAATTGGCATGACAAATCTAAACTACTAAAAACAAAATATGTTTAAGAAGTACTTACTAAAATTGGTAACTAAATTCATTTATGCCTTCAAACATTAAATACATTAATTGTTAAAACAAAAATTATTAGTTTTATTTCTCACCATTCGCTATTTGTAAAATTGATATTACACACATGACACAACGCTTCAAGAACAAAATGTGTTGTGTTCCTTTTTTGAAATTCCACTATTTTTTTTATTCGCTGCCAATCCGACCAGTACGCGCAGTTTTTATTGTGAGTTCGCTACGGACTAAAAAAACAGAAAAAGAAATTATTTACAGTCTGTGCCCTATGCTTACGTATTTTATAACAAGAAAGAAACTTCTAGAACTCAGCGCGTTACAGCCACTGGAGTTAATTCATTATGATTTCACATAAGTTTCCTTAATTAACGTATTCGTTACAGACGCCGTGACGGTGTGCAATTAAAAGTTTTCTGCTTTCTGATCTCATAATAACTGTAATTTCGTGAAATAAAACCGGTTTTCCTGGAAATCTCTTTTATCATATTACGAAATGTGCTGCCTAATTGACCGTTGTCTTTTTGTTATTCCATTAAAAAATCGTTTATTTCAAAGCTTGCTTTGTTTTTTGTTATTGAATTGTAATTCTTTGAATATTTCATTACATCCATTATACGTTTTATGTTAAATTAGTTGCTTAATAAATTCTTCTTTGAAGTCAAACGAAATAAATTTACCTACTAGTTGATTGAAATAAACCTTTTTTTGTGTAGATTTTTTATTTAAAAGTTCAATGTATTCAAATATTACAATAAGTACATACTAGCGCTTTTACGTTCATACAACGTTCTAAATTATAAAAATATAAAAGAAAAAATATAATTTTACTTCTTTACTTTTTACTCTTTTTTTCAAAACTGGCAACACACTCTATATGTCTCATGTCAGTGTAAGTGTTTATGGGCGGCTATATTATCATAAATAGCTATGTTAAATTCCTTAACATACTACGTTAAAACTTAAAAACAAACACACAATCTTTATACAAAAGCCTTAAGCATAGATGTCAACCAAATCTTTTGTCAGATATACTCGGCTAAGCTTCTAAGCGGTTTTGTCAAGAGCCTTTTTATTAAAAATTGACGATTTGAAACTTGATTTTTGTGGAGACATTTTAAGCCGCTTATGTGTCCTCAAATGTACTTTCATGTCGGTTTAGGGTCGCGGTCGTGTACAGCTTTCGGGCGCTTTGGATAAATATATAAATGTTTATAAAGAGGATTTCTTATTTACGGTAAAGACATGCTTTAAAAGATAAGAACGATAATATAAGACGGTTTTTAGTTAGTGGATTTGGTAATGTTTTTTGAGCATTCTATAGATTTAGGCAATGTTAATAAGATTAATGTAATATCATTTACTTAGGTAAGGTTATCAATTTACCAACTTACTGTTTGATTTCGATCGAATCATTTTTGTTGTGTATAATGTTTTTTTTTTTAATATTACGTGATACTAATGTTATAAAGACGTTCCATAGATAAAATATATTTCAAAGAACGAACCCGTAAAAGTTCTTTAACCACAGATAACTGTGAGCCGTGATTCTGAGAAGATTTTAAAATGTAGTAATCAAGCGTAAGCCCAGGATTATGTTCTATATCTGCAACGTGTTAAATTAAATTTCGAGAGCTATTCAACAGATACATGCGTAGACTCTAAACATTTATGGTTTGCCATAGCTGAAAAAAAAACATTTATCGCGTTTGAAGGATTCTCGAATGTTCTTTTTATTTTTGAAAATTCTTGTAGATCTGTATATAGTATTGTGTCTGTATATTGAGCTTTGACAGTTAGTTTGACAGGTTATAATTAAACACAAATACATGTCACTGTCATATCACATTTAATAAAAACAATGCAATATAGAAATGTATTTTTATATAGGTATTAAATTATTATCAAAAATTGCGTCCAAATTTTAATTAGAAAGGTACAAAAAATGGTATAGGTTATTTCAAAGTCTTGTAAAGATTTTATGTAGGCTAATAATTATTATCTTGAACTTACAAAATTGAAAAAAAAATTGCATTTGTCCAGTAAAGTATTTGACAGCGGACAGACTGGTAGTTTAGAAAATAGTTCTACATGTCAGTCGGTTTTGTACAAAAAGCATTTCACGTTTTTCGCATTTTTTAACCTGCATTTTTTTAAAAAAAGTGTCGGGTTTTTCAATTATATTATAACTAGCTAGCTTTAAATTGGAATCCGTAATAATATATTTAATTTTATTTATTTTTCACAAAATAAAAAATAATTAGTCAAAACAAAGCAAACTGTCACTGTCACATAAAAAGGTCAATGGCCTTGGTACTTAGTATATTCATTTCTGCATCTAGTTCGAATTTTGAATATAGGTATTCAGCAGCCATCGAAGTGAATCATAAACATTATCTAGAAATAGCTCCGTGCATAGCGGATATAGAAAATAAACCGATATGAATGTTTTGGTTGAGATTTACTACGGTAAGGTAAACATTTGTTCCGAAATCATATATATTTCTAATCTTGTTTGAAAGAAATCGCTGCGATTCAAACGCCCTTTTTTCGTTTTACAGATTAGGCGGCAAATTTTAATCGTCACTGAAGTTTACTTGAAAAAACCTTCATACAGTATACTTTTCATTGGTTGGTTAATATCCATCGCAATTTTACATTCTTTTTATTGCTCCACTACCGTTACGAATTTTGAAGCAGCTTTGAGAATCGGCTTTTTATAAAGGCTTTCACCTGCTCCGGTAGCCGTGATCGTCTAGTGGTTAGGACCCTACGTTGTGGCCGTAGTAACCCAGGTTCGAATCCTGGTCACGGCAGCGCAAGCTGTTACGGCGGAGATTACTTTTTTTAGTCTCGCTTAGAGAAACCCTCTCAAATTCGTAAATATTTTTTTAAATATATAAAATATAATTAATATCTATTTAGGTTTAACTAACCTAGCAATATTTCAAATGCTTCAATAAAAAAATCTTCCATTTCAGACGGTTTATTCATGAGAGACAAAGAAAGAATCATCCAATACTCGCCGAGAACAATGTCATCTAGTATTTAAACAAAAAAATCACAACACTGCTCGTAGCTAGCCGGTATAAAGGAGCCAAGTAGATTCACATTAAATTGAGCAAAATTAAACTCATTCACAGGCGAGCACACTGTTTATCAACTTGGCAATTTAATATATTTAGTTGGCTTGACTTCATTCTCTTCGCGTTACGGTACTTGCAATTGTTTGTCCTCTTTTATTTAAGACATTGTTTCACCGTTTATGCTCTTTATTTATAACTTCGTTTAATAAGTGTAAGTGAAGTGCTGTTTTTTTTTATACTATGAAGAGGGGAGACGAGCTGGACGCACTCCTGATTGGCTATGGGCTGGCGTTACTGGTAAGAGTAACGCCAGCCCATAGCCAATGCAGTGCTACCCGGAACTTACACCGACGCTCCCCACTTTGAGTCATCAGATGTTGAGACTCATTGGCCCAGTAATCTCGCTGGCTACAGTGCCCTTCAGACCGGAGCACAGTAAATAAAAGACCGCAGGGAAATTTCAAAAATTAATATAAAATAAAATTAAGCATACATAAGACCAGACAGACAGAAGTAAGCGTCTTTGTTTTTATATTATGTTAAAATGTCTGTATTATTTTTAAATATAAGAACCCAAATATTTCTCATCATACGTTCTACTGTTAAATGCTTTTAGCTTATGGATTTTTGAATCAGCTGCATTATAAAACATTGTGTAAGTAGGACTTGTAGGTATAACTTTTTTTAAACCAAACAGCTTTGAACGCTCGCAAAAATCGAGCTTTCAACTTTTGTTTCACAAATATAAGCATGTTTCGGTGGCGTAAATGTTTTTGAAAACCATTTTCAAATCTATATTTATTAAAATATAGGTACATTGGATTAGTTAATTGGGCGTAGGCATGTTTCTATCTCTTTTTTATTTTATAAAAAGGTATATCCAATTTATATCGGGATCTTTCAAAATTTATAAAAATAAAGTAACATAGAAAATTATAATCACTTTAAAACGTCTAATAGCCTTTAAGCCTATTTGATCTTTGATCTGATGCATTCCATGAATGCGTTTTGCATTTGACTGAACGTCAAAGATCTTCCATACAGAGATCTATAGTGCTATTATTCTATGCTTCGATATTAATACTGTCCACGTGTTATGGACTTTCTATTTTATAAAAAAAATGAACTACTGTAGTCCATTTTGTTAAGTTAATTATAAATATATAAAAAAATATTAAAGCAATAAAGGCATGAGAGGCGAATGAGTTGTTAACATAATACCTATACATATGACTTATAAATATAGTTGTCCTTAATATATTTTACATTCTAACAAATTAACAAAAACAATTTTAAAAACAATAGTTAGCCTGGTTAATTTGATTATATACCTTTTGTATGCGTGGTCTTTTCTTGTATGTCAAAGATTTTATTATTTAAATTTTAATTGATAATAAACACAATTCTAACGAGCTATCCTTCAATGTAACGCGATAAATAAATTCAGGATTAAATTATCCCAAACTCTGTTTAGAGTCCGAAACCCATCGGGGTCAGTTCAAGTTACAAATGCCCTTCGAAGCAAACAATATCACAACACTGGGACCTATCCCAAACCCGCATAAAACTTTTGATTTGTCATTTAAAATGATATAATATCCTTTTCGTACTTATTTTATTTTAGCCTCTGCCCGCGTGGACTTTCATATAAACTTTGACGCTCTCTTTCCCCCCCCCTTTTAACCCTTTTTTCCAGTGAAAAAGTAGCCTTTGTTTTTTCTCAGGCTCGGCTACAATCGGTTCAGTAGTTTTGGCGTGAAAACGTAACTCACTGACAGACAGATATACAGAGTTACTTTCGCATTTATAATATTAGTATGGATTTTGACATTTTTTTGCAGTTTTTTTTATTTTAAAGTTACACGGTACGTTAAGTACATAGATCACGTAAAGTACAGGTAAAGTCGCTCTTTATTTAAAAAAATATTATAAAGCGAAATCTTAAGAGCTATGCCTCGCATCGTGTCTATCCCGATGCCAAAACAGCGTTTATTATCATAAGTGTTAATCCAAGTTCTTATCTGCCTACATGCCTCGTATATTATGTAGGTAGATACTTTCGTAGAATATTTTATTTAGTAGATTCATTATTTTCATATATTATTCATTCATCGCTCGCATATACTGGTAAATTTCTAAAAAAACACAGTTTGGCAGCTTCGAAACTTTTGATCATAATAAAGAATTCCCATATAACCCTTTTATTTTTACTTTTTCAAGCCTTTTATCGCAATAAATGTACAACCCGTAACTCATAACAATATCTGTTCCGAATTTTATAAGAATCAATTTTTTTTGGAAACTGATTCATTCAAATGGAAATAAACTCTTTTATATAATATCTACTAATAAAAGTATGGATTATAGGTTTATTTAATTACTAGCTGTTGCTCGCGACTTCGTCCCCGTCGGATCTATTTTTATTATTATGTTATAGTGGGTCAATCTCAGAAGATAGACATATACTGTCGTGAACTTTTTTTAGATCATTTAAAAAGAAATAATTCATATTTCTTGGTTTCTTAAACCGTTTTCGCAGCGCATGCAAAGGAAGCCCTCAAAGATGAATAATTTTAAATAATAAATTTGTCTATTCAATAAAAAAAGAATTTTTCAATTCGAATCAGTAATTCTTGAGATTAGCGCGTTCAAACGAACAAACAAACTCTTCAGATTTATTTATTAGTATAGATTTAATGGCAATAAACACGATACTGCCATAAGATGCCAATCTATATTATCGTATTTACACTGGATAGCTACGACTTTCACGAAGGCTTCGCATTTTCTCAGCCACCAACCGTATCGTTGTTTTCTTAGCTAACAAAAAACGAGACTCCTTTCAGCCCTGTATATAAAGATATAATTCTTTCGTTTAAAGGAATTTTTATCTCCGTCTTGTTGGTTCATACTCTGAAATTGTTTTCTGAAAGGCTCTGTGTTATTGTTGGAAATTTAGAGAATTTAATATTACGTTCATTTATTTCATTACGGGAATAGCTATAGTGACTCCCAGATAGATTAAAAATTTTGTTATGACTATAATGTGCTTTACAAATTTCTAAGACTCCGGATCCAATCTATACCCACAAAGAAGCATGTCTCATCAATCAATAAGATAACTCATAAAAAAAAAACAAGTCTGCTGTAAAGAGGCGACAAATCCAAGTAACACCAAGTTGGGTAAGTTGCAGACTTCGTACGTAAGGGACTTTTAGTTTAAAGCTAAGGAACTTATCAAGTAAATTAACAACATATTATAGTTAAACTAGATACGTTAGTAAAGGATTAAGTAGGCCACCTTTGAATCAATTATTATTTCTACTATCAATATAAAATCCTCCAAAATTATCAACGAAACGCAAACAGTACTAAGCGTATGAAAAAACAGGGCACGTTTAGTAACCAATGAATTAGATGAACTTCATCTTTCCTTCTTATTTTGAAAGCAATTACGCAGTAATTACTTTTCATAAAACCGAAATTATGTCCAGTCATTTTGAGATCTCGACAATAATATTTATCATAACGTCAAAAGTTTCATAATCTTACAACTGTGGGTTCTCAAAGGGAATTGAAATTAAGAGGTCGTCGTTATTTCTGTGTTCTGTTTAAAATCCTAAAGGTCAAAGTTTTCATTGGTCTCCAAGATCGATTAAGGGCGAGAACATCTGGTTTTGGATGACTCTTTTAATTTGTTTACTGCAGGTAGGTACCACTACTAATTTCTGCTGCAATTGCACTTGTGATATTTCTTCGAGACATTGGAGCTTACCAGTCAGTGGTTAGACTAATCGAGGATTCCTTTGGTTCAGAGGAAGTCAATCATTTTTTCACCTTTTTTCTTTATTCAACCATAAGTTAAAATGCTTTACTTTTATGTTCTACGCTTATTATAAATTACCTAAGTCAAAACCTTGTCGCCAGTCAAAAAATACAAAAGACTTGACGCCAACGACTAAAACAGTTTAATTAAATAAAAAATGAAAAGAATTTCCTTCCACAGGGTTCTTTTTTCATTTTTGCATGAATTATCCCGCCAAATTGAATTATCTCTTTCAAAATTAAATATATTTATACCGTATTATGAAAGAACGTTAAAATATTTCAAATTTCATGAATGTACAGTCTAATGGTCGAATATCGTGTTATAGGTTCAGATGAATGTTATTAGTTTTATTAATCAATATATCTTTAATTTTAATACAGACTATAAGAACTTACTTTTGAAAATTTTTAAAATAATAGTACCGAATTATAATAACAACATTTTTTTATCAAATTTCATCATAGTCTGTCAGAAGTCGGCAATTTTTCAATAAAAAAATGAGACACACTATAATACGAGTATACCTTTCGAAAATAAAAATGTTAATTGACATATCATATGCATGCCATTGTATACACGTAAAATAAAAGATATAAACCGCCAAAAATTAAAGTATAATTTACAGTCAACGTCCCAAAGAGACGTGTACAAACATAAATACATCTCTACTACTCCCTTCTCTTAAATTAAACAATACGTTTTCAAAAATTAAAACAAGTTCTTTGTTTGCAGACAATGCATTAATTATACGGGTAATACTAATAAAAGTCTTACAACCCTCATAAATATAAACTTATATTGAATGTAAATTCGCTGCTTCGGGATATACTCGTATTCGTAGCTACAGTTTCGGCAAATGGGAATTTAATTGCAGCGAGCAACATTTCTGCGAGAATTAATATTTTAATTTACGAGATTACTCGGTAATCCTACGCTTAAAATGAGCAGTTTTAATTATCGATAACATCTCTTTTGTTTAACATCGTTGTTTAATTGGTTCGGATAATTAATTATCTGTCATGATTATTTTCCTTCGTTTATTGAGGCTTAAGAGTAGTCGAATATTCTTTTGAAACAGCAGCATAATATTTTTAATTCTTATCTGTTTTATTCTTATTTGTTCATATAACAAATACCTTTAGGCTTTTGGCTACCTTTGGGCTACTGTCTTGCTTCAATAAAAATACAAAATAATACTTTTGTATATGTACAGATATACTATAATTACCAATAAATATACGAAGGAATACCCAATCGCGTTTTAAGGAAAATAATAATATAATGTATGACTTACCGGTCAGACGATATTCTTAGGCTACCTTTATCATAAAAAGGAAATCGGTCCCACGGGTGTGCCTATGTTTTTAAAAGAACATTTAATACAAAGTTAGAACATTAACATTCTGGAACGTCCACATAAATTATATATATGGTTTTCTTTTTAATGCAAGTTCTGCATATTATAAAGAGTGTGTTCGTTTGCAAAAAGCTTTCAAATTTCTGAATACATTTCGATTGATTCTGTAAAAAGAAAGGGGGAAGAAAAGGAGTTTCAGCAAAGGGAATAAATTGTTAGAAACTAAATTGAAGAATTTAATAAACATCTATGTCTATCAATACATAGTATAAAACAAAGTCGTTATCCGCCGTCTGTCTGTCCCTATGTATGCTTAGATCTTTAAAACTACGCAACGGAGTTTGATACGGTTTTTTTTAAATAGATAGAGTGATTTTTAATGAAGGTTTTTATGTATATTACATGAGTTATGCGGGTAAAACCGCAGGGCGCGGCTATTATATTTATAAAACAAAGACGGATTTGTTACAACACTTATAACTCGAGATCGGCTAGACCAATTCTCAGGGTTTTTGGTTCGTTGGATTTTTCTCCACCCCGAACAGCAGAATACATCTTCAAAATAATGAAAAATTTGGTACACATATGGTCTAGAGCCTGAGAAAAAACATAGGCTACTTTTTAGCTGGAAAAAGGGGGAGAAGGCGTCAAAGTTTATATGAAAGTCCACGCGGACGGAGTCGCGGGCAACAGCTAGTAACAAATAAACCCAAGTTTTACAATGAAGTGAGTTTAGCGTCCATCGTTAGAAGCGTGTAATTGTTTTAGAACCTACAGTTAAATATTTGTACCATCCCAAATAGTTTCACCGTTAGTTAAATATTTCAGTTTGAGACTGAACAATGTGCTACAATTTCACTGAGGTTTAAATATGTTTGCTGCTTAATGGCTTTTCCTTGAAATTCGTTGATTATTATTTTGAGTTGTAAAATACATAATACATCCCTTTTTTATTTATTTAACAAGCTGTGCCAGCGACTTCGCCCGCGTAGAAAAGTGACTCTGGGCAGCATTTTTGAAAAAGGCCTAACCCGCGCCACCAAACGTTCAGCAAGTTCAACGTGATTCTTTAAATTGCCATAACTTTTTTATATATCAACCGATCATAAATTAAAGACTAAATGTTAAGTTAAGCTTACCACAATATATCATTGAAACCCCATCTAGATAGGATAAGCCGTTTCTGAGATCAGCGTGCAGAAACAAACCGACAAACAGACAAAAATTCGAAAAATCATTGTTTTGGGTTCTATTGCGTTAATAAAGCTCTCCTATAATATTTTTCTCATATATCTTCCATGTACAGACAGCGACTCGTTACGTTTTTATTATATGTATAGATGTATAGATAGATATAGATTTGTAAGTAGTAGAATTTACTTTCCTGTTAATCTATCTATCTATTAATGTATCTATTACTGTCTATATGCCTTGTTAAATACTTTTTCCTTCCCTTTTACGCCCCCTCAGGTTTGTCAAAATTCTGTTACAGATACATACCTCAATATTATATTGGGCTCATTACTTAAGAGGACAAAAAATTGTAGTACACATTGGAGCTAGTTTGGTAAATTTTTAATTGAATTAGTACTATATATATTAAAAAAAATATTCAATTAAAAAAAAATTGGAACCATGATTTGCAAGTAATAAAGGATCTCGACAAATTTAACCTACTAACAAAAATGTTATCCGTACTTTTCAAATATTTTATTTATAACATATTAATAACGTATAAAATAGAACGGTTATATAATGGGTATATAATAAAGATAGAATCGTTAACCTCTGGCAAAGCGCCAACGGGTCGTATCATTTGCCGCCATTTTGTTTTATTTGTCTAACTATAAACCACTTCTTATAATTTCTCTTATAATTCTTTATAATTTAGAAATTAAAAAAAAAGATACTCTACTATTATAGCGATCATGATGGGTTTTTCTTAATTAAACAAGGTTCATTAGGAAAAGAATTAAAATGTACTTTAAAAAATAACCTAAGTATATAAAAATAACCATCCTTTAATGGATTCCTTTTGACGTAAACATATAAGTTTAAACATTCTAAAATATTTTCAGTGTGCCAAGTAGTACCTAAATATTTAGCTTAATGAAATTGGTTATACATATTTACTTTAACAACTTTTAACTTTTTTTTTTTTAATTGTTATTTCTGTTAATGTGTTTGTGATATTGATGTTGCCTTTGTTAAGAGAAAATAAATGATTATTATTAACTAATTTTTTGATACACGAATAAGTGTAGACAATAGTAAAAATGCTTCATTATAATCTAAGACAAGAAATAAAATTCCATATTACATTAATTTTGAATTAGTAATCTTTTTAATATGTAGATAATGCAGACATAACAATATAGACTATATATTAGTAACACGATAAAGCCAAAGGTTAACCTTTATCCCAAATATCGCTGGATGTTGAAGCCCTTTGTCGGTGAAGGCCCTTCTTCCGCAGATGTCGTTGAAGATTCTTCAGGCTGTAATTAAATGTTCGTGATTAAACTGAGCAGATTTTAAAGGATAAATGATTATTTATTAAATTGCTTCTTCATACTTAGAGTACTTGGCTAGATTATTATAAATTATGTTAACTTTAAGAATATGAAAATTAATATTGTTACATGCTCTCACGTAATAATAATAAAATAAGATGTAATATTATCTTTTTTCCAAACTAGGATCATTCATAGTAATATTAAAAATGCGAATGTAACAAGATAAAGTAAAAAAACTAAAACCCAACTAGGACAAAAAACGACGCTGAAAAAGTATAAAAGTACCCCATGAATACAGGTAAAGTCACAAGCAAATGCTAGTAATATATATATATTCGAAATGTACAAGTGAAACGCTTTAAAATGATACCAAACACGGCATATCTAGCTTAACTTTATTTTTTTACTCTGTATATTTTGTCCGCTAGAGGGCGCCACATTGAATTTGGTGAAAATCTATATAGCCTATAACCAGCGGACAATTAAGACGCTTCTAATGATATGTCATTTGTCGAATTCTGATTAGTGGTTTAGAAGTTACGAGGGAACAGATGAACATACATACATACATACATAGCCTGTCAAAATCATAACCCTCCTTTGGCTTTGCCGTAGTCGGGTAAAAATGTTTTTCTATCTATCCGCATTTTCGTCAAAACTACTGCATTTAGCACTTAGGCTAATTTTTAACTGGAAAAAAGGCTTGTCAGGGTGGTAATGAGAGTTTATATGACGGAACGGAGTCACGGGCAACAGCTTATACAATAAAAACCCATAGCAACACTTTAATATGCTTTGCAATTGATAAAATTAGTTTGGTTTTTTTATTTGACCAATCACGGACATCGTTGCGACGGTCGAGTATTGAGTACTTAAAAAACGCCAGTTGGTAATCACACAATATGTGAACAAAAATTTGCAGTTCTTAATAATTCAATCTTTTACAATCTAGCGTGAAACTTCATATCGAAACAGTATCTGCAATTGAATAATGATGTTTATTAGATTTGAAAAAAGGGGTGTCATTTTCAAAAGAGCATGACGGCAATATTTCGAACATACAATTTTAATAAAGCCAAAAATTCCTCGCTTATTCCTGTTTCGCTAATAAAACAAGGATCTAATAACAGACTCGTCTCAATTACCTTTGAAGTGCGTCTGATAAAAATTTCGGATTAAATTCTATGACAGTGAAGAATCAAATATTCTTTGTTTCGGTCAAAAAGGTATTATTGTTGATTTGTGGAGTGTGCACAGAAATTATAAGAAACATGCTTAAAATTATCGGCAAACTAACAAATTTATTTATTATAAGGTACTATATAGGTTTAATTATATAATAATAATTTTTTTTTTTTTATGATTTATAAATAGCTTAAGCATCAATTCTATATTTCAAAGATTTACTAAAAGACGTGGTTATTCATAAATTTCACTTAAAACTGAATTATTTGGAAGGTAGATAACATTCATTTGTAGGTTTTGAATTTAACACATTCGTGGGATGCTATCTCAGACTAATAGTGTTATTCTATAGTTTTAGATCCTGTTAAATAAAAGAAGATTTCAGTGTTAAAAATGAAATTTAAATCTGAGTAAGTGTTTTTAGTTCTTTTTCTTATTAACATTCTCTCGTAGGACCGAAGAGCGTTATAAAGTTCAACTTAGACTTATTGAATTAAGTTTGAAATCCATAGTGTTTTTCGTAGAAAACGACAAAATAATACGTACGTGAAGTATTAAAAATAACGAGTCAGGTCATGTCAAAAGAACTTAGTAAAAGATACCGTATATTTTGTCTGGGTTTGTCAGAGAAGCACGCAGTCTTTTGATCTTAACCTAAGCATCATAAACGTTTTAAATCAACCTTCGTAAAATGTGGGTCTCTTTTGACGTAGTCCTTTTGAAAACGACTTGAACAGCCGGAATGTATCTGAGGTTTTTGCAAGGAAAATAAATAAAACGAACATATCGCTTCTTATACGTTGAACAGTTAAAAAAAATCAAATGTAGATACCTATATACTTAATGTAGAATCAAAATTTTTGAACAAAATAAACTGACTTCAAAATTAAAAGCAAAATATTAACTTGCTGTGCACAAAATAATACCTACGTATTTTCATTTAATAAGTTTGATTTAACAGTTAATATATAACATGCAATAACAATTTATACAATATCGATTTAACCAATAAACGAATATTGTATTCTTTGGCACCATAGAATATTATGTTCAAGTCATGCTATGAAAAAGTTTTTATTTGAAACAGCCAAATTACTTTTGTTATCCCTACAATTTATAAATAAACGCTTAAAATGATTTGCTGACATTAAAAGCTTAACTTTATTCAAAATTTAAATGATGATACTTCAATTACTTCTCTCGAAATATTTCTGAAGGGTCATTACGAATTTTTAATTATTTTTAAAATTTCGTTAAAAACCTTTGACTGAGTTCATATAACTTGTAATTTTTTACTATAAACAGCATTTTAGATTATATATTTTTATTTCTACTCGTAATAACCTTTTGTCAGTGAGTAATTCCGTACGGATACCGCGTCAGATACTGCGGGAACAGTAAGAATATTTTTTTTTTAATTTTTACAATAAGTATAATAATATTTTATTATATTTATTGTGCTATAGGGAATCTTCCAAATCTTTATCACATTATCTTCACGGTATGTTATTGTATTGCCATCCACGTAACTTGAATTAACCACGTAATCAACGACCACCACCACCAAAATAAATATATTATTATTCCCTGCGAGATTTGCCAACATACACGTCTTCTTCGTCGTGACCTCATGACTGAGGGACGTGACTATGGTGCGTCACCCTGGCCACCATTTTCTTCCAGTTACTTCGGTCTTGAGCCATCTGGATGGATGTTTGCAACGAAGCTCCCGTAGCGTTCTGTGTTGCATGAGTCCATCTTGTAGGGGAACGCCCTTGCGCCTTTCTTGCTCTCTTTACAAAAGTAAAGGTAAATAAGGTAAGTAAAAATGCTTAAAATAAAGATAAATTAATACAAATGCCTGCGATCGAACTTAAATTACTCCCGATCGCTCACAAATTAAATTACAAAGTTTCAGCGTGTCCTTT
>JADANM010006098.1:9485910-9531705 GCA_026213755.1 Eurema hecabe
ATATATATATATATATATATATTCGAAATGTACAAGTGAAGCGCTTTAAAATGATACCAAACACGGCATATCTAGCTTAACTTTATTTTTTTACTCTGTATATTTTGTCCGCTAGAGGGCGCCACATTGAATTTGGTGAAAATCTATATAGCCTATAACCAGCGGACAATTAAGACGCTTCTAATGATATGTCATTTGTCGAATTCTGATTAGTGGTTTAGAAGTTACGAGGGAACAGATGAACATACATACATACATACATACATACATAGCCTGTCAAAATCATAACCCTCCTTTGGCTTTGCCGTAGTCGGGTAAAAAATAAATGACATTATTTATTACGTGAAAAAAAATCATCTCGCATAACAGATAACATAAATTAACAATTTCTGTAAATTTCTATTGAATTTTCAGATACTTCTTATCATATTTACAACATAATGATTGTCTTATTTAAATAATACGAGTATATGTTAATAGAAGAACGAATGCAAGCCATTTTAAAGATATTAAGATGCAATTAAACATTTTGGATAACCGTTGGCGATATGATATGACGAAAGCGAGCAATGTCCATTGGCTACCACTTTTACTTGACTTCTGTTTGCGTGCAAAAACCATTGCCTAAGAGTTGAACGCCCCACTACCAAGTGAATGGGGTTCAGTTCCGCTAACACGACCAAATTAAAAATACTCTTCCTGATTCCAATCGACATTTAACAAACTACCTTTCCATTTTTTGCATTATAATCCAAGTAAAAATTGATTTCCAAGTTTGATTGAGTAAGTATCTGCTCCGGTAGCCGTGATCGTCTAGTGGTTAGGACCCTACGTTGTGGCCGTAGTAACCCAGGTTCGAATCCTGGTCACGGCAGCGCAAGCTGTTACGGCGGAGATTACTTTTTTTTCAGTTCAATTTGGTCGACTAATACGTTAAGGTTGACTACTATTTTATACAAAAAAACTTATTTATAAAAAAACCATCTTTTGTAGAAAACTGTGCATACATAGGTTAGAAAGACAGCAGCAAGGGCCTCTTTTAAGTTAATAATTTCATAAAGTTTAATTAAAATAGAAGCAGAATAAATTTATTAGTTTTAGCAAAGACGGTTCTTAGAAAAACAAACCCTATTTAAAAAGCATATTTCCACACAATGGAACAGTAAATTCTTCTTTTAAAACAGTTTGATACATTTTAAAAGAGTAAAATATGTTTTGTTTCTTTTAATATAATGTGCTGTTTGTTCGTTCACCATTTTCTAGTTATTAAATTATTTAATATTTAGAATTTTATAAATTTAATAATATTCTACACAATTACTATATTATAATTAATTTAACTACTTTTCTCTATGTTAAATAAAGTTTTTTGATTTCGACTTTGTATTAACATACCTAATGAAGTGTTTTTAAGTCTAACGTTTCTAGGCAATTTTTTTACTTTCTTCGAATAAGACCAAAAGATCGATTTTTAATCGATCGAATTGTGACATCTAACCTGCCAGCACCACGCAGGAAAGTATTTTAAAGTATCTCCGAATAACATTCTATGACCGATTTTTAATTACGACATCTAACCTGCCAGTACCACGCTTAAATTAATTAAAAAACTTTCAATATTAGAACAAACTTTTGAAATCAATTACGAAAATCTCGTCAAAATTGTGTCATCGATTCGTCTTATCTGTAATGACTAATTCATCTTTTATTTAAATCATTGCACGCGCCAGTGTTTATATACGCGTGTTTTATATATTAAATTCATTTGTTTTAATAATACAATATAATATATAGATAACCTTTTTGGTTAAAATGTTGACTTTTGTTATCTTAGTTTTAACATGTTGGCATTACACAATACACGCATGTAAGTATTGTTGTTTGGAATATTTTATTTATTCATACTAAGAACAACACTATTTAGATTTTTTAATATGTCTATACGAATGTGTTCTTTAAATTATAATTACTTGCTTCAGTGGTCGTTTAATATATAGGTACAGGTTATATACCTTTATATTACCTTTTGACATGAGCTAAGAAATCTCCCTTTAATAAATACTTTCCAGAGGTTTAAGCGTAATAGATAAACAGAGAAACAAACAGATTTTCGATTTTTTTGTATCAGTATATGTATTAGTATAACAAGGCATATTGAATCTTAAAATATTATAATTATTACCATCTCTTAATATCTATAAGTGTATAAAATTTTAGTAGCACCAGAAATATGTGAAAACTATCCAGCAAAAAGACACTGCATCATCGAGTGGATGTCGAGGGAACGATGGCCTCACACTGAAAGGTATTATAAAAAAAATAATTTTCAAAATCGGTTCAGCAAATCTAGAGGTTATCTCTAAGACGTTTCAAACACGTAGGTACTTCTCTTCTTCATCAATTACATGTTAATAATATTGGTACAGAATTGTTAATTAAAGCGGCCTAAAATAAATAAATAGGCCGTAAATTGTTGCAAGCGTTGTGGTTATATTCTTTTGTATTTTATTATTTCTGAACCCACGTTATTATTTAACAACCAAGATCCATAATTTTTCGTTGATGAATTAATTCATTACAATTTATCGAGTGTTACATGGTCCGATACTTTTATTTTAATACGATCTTTAATTTGAGGGAGACTTTATCATATTGATGATGGATTAATTATTTATCGATTGGATGCTTGGAAGAATAACATCATTCCACTCTCAAGACCAGGGATACAGCACCATATTAATATTAAGAACGTTTTGTTTACGTACAAACGTATATTTATTGATGTTTCAAGACTTGAAACAACGATTTTTGTTAGGACAATAATCAGATAATCAGAAAAAGAGTAAATCATACTTGTAAGTGTCATTACATAGTATAAAAGAAAGTAGCTATCGCTGTCCATCTGTCTATGTATGCTTAGATCTTTAAAACTCTGCAACGGATTTTGATGCAGTTTTTAATAGATAGAGTGATTCTTAAGGAAGGTTTATATGTATAATATATGCATAATATAGTAGAGAAAGACTGATAAATTTAGAGGTTTCTAATGTGATGTCGTAAATAAGAACGTTTTTTTGCGCTTATTACATTGTGTATGAGGACATTCTAGTTGCACCCGTGCGAAGCAGGGGCGGGGCGCTAGTCATGATATAATTGATGTTTATACGTGTAGTAAATTATATTATCTAATACAGAGTACACTTCCAGGTTTACATACAAGTGGGACCGTCGGCGTTGCTTGCTTATCCGTTGGGCGGACTACTGCGGCTCGCCGCCCACAAATAGTAATAATTTTGCAACGGAAGATGAATGTTATTCAGAGTGCAGTGGATGGGCGTAATACCATAATTAAACTTTCTTAAGTTTTATATACTCGTACAGTTTTGTGATGAAAAAAATTGAAAAAGTAATGGGTTCTATTTATTTTTACCTTTGATTTATATTAACTGAAAATATGTATAGATTGCTCATGATCATAACGATCGGCCAATTTTCATACAAATATAAATATATTAACATTTTAAATATCGCTCCCACAACTCGGCTGAAGATTCAAAAATGTTTTGTCTTGTATGTTATAATGGAAATTATCAAACAATATTATAAACTATTTATAGAAGAAAATAAGTTAAAGATTTATGTAATTTATATTAATATTTTAAAGAGTATTAATTTGAATATTGATATTTCAATACGTTTACAGAATCAAGTTATACGTAGGTAAAACCAGACAAAATAGATATCAATTTGCTGATTTAGTTACTGTAACAATACAAATATCCTTAGACGAGATATTCGCAATGAAATTAATAATCATTACCTTAGCTTCTAATACTATTAGCTGCCAATTTGGATGTCTACTTATTATGCTGCATAATTAATATAGGTAATTGACGAGGGGAGACCGAGGTGTGGCTGACACACCCGCTAACGTAGATTAGAAAATATCAGAGCCTTTTTTACTTTATTAATCGGAATTCTTCATAGAATACCCATATGGTTCGGGGAATGTTTTATGGGTAATGTAAAACTTATACCGACCAAAACCCCACTGTGTTCTGTTTCACCGAAATTAATAGGGGTTACTGGCACCTTCGCAAACTCTTCTGATGATATTAGAGAATAATAAAGTCAGATTTTTATTCGACTATTTTAGACTGTTATTAAAAACATATAAGCAACAGTTAAACAAACGAAGTGTCTGTTTTATCATTACACTGTATAATTCACGCCCAAACAAACGGGACGGCAGTGCCCGACTGACAGGGCTTGCGATTACCTTTTTATTCCTAGCCAAAGTTTTATTCTTTAAAGAATTGCGTTGTTCTTCATCATTTTATTCTACAAAGAATTGCGTTATTCTTCATCATTTTATTCTTTAAAGAATTTCGTTATTCTTCGTAGTTTAATTCTTCAGTGAGTTCTTGTTTGTTAATAATTGAGTTATGGGAAATAAAATAGTGACGTTCACGGAACAGCAACTGGAGGATTATCAGGTTTGTATTGACAGCAACTTAATACGAAACTTAACGAGAATTTCCATCACAATACAGAGAGTTGCAACACTTTTTAGTCTTGAATGTCGCTTGTTCTCAATAATGCTACTTTTGATTTAGCATTGTAATTTAGTAATGTTTTTAAATCCTTTCTTATAACATTAGCTATGTAAATTGAATGATTAAAATACTAGGAGCAATGTTTAAACAATAGTGGCAGATACTTTAACTACTACTTATAATTTTTTAAAATAAAATTTTACTCCGCCATAGGAACATATTCGCGATCTAGACTACATAGAATCCAAAAGGACCAAACTTGGGCTTATCATTACATAAAGAAAATGCATATCTATTTCGTTCAACTGTATATGTATCGTAATATGTGCGTATCTACGTACGTAAGAATTACGTAGATAAAGATAAGCGAAAAACAATGAGGTCACGACGGCCTGAGGTCGGAATGACAATAAAGATAGAAGATTGCTTTTTATAGTTAATGCGAATGCTCGTCAAAGTATGTAATGTTTATTCTTATAAAGTCTTTACATAGAAACCTAGAATTGTGTTTGAATTATGACGATGATATTATTACGAAGCGCTTTGCTTCCACATTCCTTCTGCGCACACTAAGAGAGTGGAATGAGCTCCCTGAGTGGGTCTTTCCCGTTGGATACAATCCGGAGGTTTTCAAGTGTCGGGTGTGCTCTCCATCGTAGACCACGACGTCGCTTACCACCAGGCGACCCGTGGTCAAGCGCAAGCCGATAGAATATAAAAAAAGAATTGGGCCATCTTAAACTAGTAATGAATATAATAAAAATGTATTTCCCCTTCCTCCCTACTCGTTTTGAATGCTGGCATCGGAAATAATTAATTTCAATATGTTATTTTAAAATATTTATTATTGTTTTGTAAAATATATGTGTGACACAGGACTGTACTTTCTTTACAAGAAAGGAAATACTTCGGTAAGTTTCTCACGTTTTAAATCTAAATATTTCTTTGAAAAGCATTTAGCTTTTTTTTTTTTTGTTTTATATGTATTACCACCCTTAAGTACAATTAGGGGATGAAAAATAGATGCTGTCCGATTCTCAGACTTAACGTTTCCGTAAAACATTTCTGAAAAAACAAAATTTCACGAAAATCGGTCAAGCGATTTCGGAGGAATATAATTACAAACACTGTGACAGAATAATTTTAATATAATATAATTATATTATATAATATAATAATAAGATATTACGTCCCTTACTCGTGAACATACAAAAATATGCCGAGTTTTAAAAATTGAACAAAAATATTCACTTTCAGTACTATTGTTTATTCAATGAAATGGCGCTCTTTGAGCTCCATTTATTATAACAGAAGGAATATTAAAATACTCGTGACGGTTTTATACCACTTTCAGAGGATAATATTAACATAGACGACCGCTTGGCGCAGTGGTAACACAACTGCATTCCGCGCGAAGGGTCGCGGGTTCGATCCCCACACCGGAAAATTATTATTATATATTTGTAATTTACATTTGTGTTTTTCTGGGGTCTGGGTGTTGCTATGTATTGTATGTATGTATTTACAAAAGAAAAGTATGTAATTTATTCCGTTATCTAGTTGCCGTAACACAAGCTTTCTGCTTAGCTTGGAACTAGATGGCGCTGTGTAAAAATGTCCTGAAAATATTTATTATTTATTATTATTATTCATAGCTGTCAACATGACGTTTTGATGAAGGGATATTTATTTCATTTGACTGTTACTGGTTACGAAATCTATACTGCGATTTAAGAGGAAAAATGTGATTGTTTGGTTGCATTGAACACTCTTGATACTAGCGGATTGATTTGGACAATATTTTTTATATATAATGTTTTATTAATATTTTTTATATCAGGAAGCTTCACGAAGCAGTTAGTAATATTTAGAGCTATATAAATAGACTGTTACTATTTATATCTAAGTCTAAAATCAACCGTTAATAAAACGGAAACTAGGCTACTTTCAATTATTTAATTGAACCCTTTAATTCATATTGCATCCATTTCTCTATCCCTTAAAATACTAGCAACACATTTTTGGCCTTTACAAGTCTTATTATCAGGCAACCTTTCCGCTAACAACGTAATCTATTCACAGGGTGTTCAAAAGATTTCGAGAAGTCAACCCCGACTTGGTACCAAAAAGTATGACTGATAACGAAGCACACACTATAGTCGTCCCAATGGAACAAATTGAGAAGCTACCAGAACTTAAGGTAGAAAACATTGCTTCTTATACCATTATTGCTACTAGTTGCGCGGGAAATGCGAATTCAGTCTTTATTGTGTGGACGTGAATGCCTATTATGCTGTGACATCGTCCTTATTGAGTACAGAGAACAAGCAATTAAAAAACATAGCTTACCGCAGTCCGTGGTTTTACGCCGCATTTTTGCATGCATTATACACATAAACCTTTCTCTTGAATCTCTCTACCTGATTAAAAAAAACAGGCATGAAAATCGGTTGCTTAGTTAAGATTTAAGCAAACTTAAGGACAGTCAGAAGAAAGAGACTGTTTTATACTATGTATAAATGTAGCTTCGTTTTTTTACCATATACTTCAGAGTATGTTATAAAAAATCATATAATTCATACCTTATCTTGTACTAATCCATATTCTATCTGCTACTTGAAAAATATTAAAGAATAAATACTTTTTTATCAGGAAAATCCTTTCAAAAGGCGAATATGCCAAGTGTTCTCGCACGATGGATCTGGAAACCTCACGTTTGAGGACTTTTTGGACATGATGTCAGTCTTCAGCGAGGCAGCACCGAGGGATATAAAAGCTTGGTTCGTTCTTTATAGCATTTATTACTTAATTATAAAGAGATCACATTGAATAAAAATGTACAAATGTAATCATTTGTACATTTTTATTCTTCTTCGAAATAAAAAATAAAAAATTCAAAAAAAAGATAGAGGAAATACGTTAATTTTGTTAGCAAAAATTATATATCCATAAGATCAAAGAAAAGGAAGACTTTTTAATCCTTATCTAAGAAGCTTTCCAGACTAGATTTTTTTTTTATTAAGATACTTTTATAATACACTTTATAATATTTAAGATACACCCTAAATGCTAATAATCATTTAATGCCTGCCTTCATATTAAAATAACGCTAAAAAGTAAATACAATGACAATGAATTTTTACTACTTTTACACTATATATTTACACTACACATCAATAATAAAAAGCGATTTTATATTAACCATTTATATGTACTCAAATGTATTAACAAAGTATATATTTGTTAATACATTTGAGTGTCAAGCGTGTATTGAGGCCATGTTCCGTTTCCAAACTGATATGTACGTCACAGTATCTACCCTCAACATAATTTCGATCAGAAACACCCCTATCGGCTCTGAAACAATCTCCCGTCATCCCGTCTCAGATAATTGCGTATAACGATTAGCCGAAATTGGAATATCCTACTTCTCATTGCGTCTTATGAGATAATATGGAATTTCGTGTGCTTCAACGAATTAGTCCAATATTGATTATATTAACTTTACTTATTGGTTGGTTCGATTAAATGTCGAGCTCTCAAGAAATCATTTCAAGTGGCATCTTATTTAATGGAATAGCTAATAAGTTATTGATTTGATACGACGAAGTATTATTTTGCTGTTAATTTTAAATAATATTTAATTTTAAAAACTATAACCAAAAGAAGAATATTAATTAATTTAAAAAATTATCGGTGCGTTTTTTTACATTGCCATCTACGAATTTATTAAATTTAGATATCTATTAGACAATTAGAGTAACATAGATTAATATTTAACCATTATCATATCTTACAAATATACTCAAAAGGCACTACAACTAGCCCAAGATAGACGGTACTGGAGAGACCCTCAGCCATGAGGATACGACGTAGAAGAAGATCTTACTAATACTTGTAACAGTAACCATCTCTTCACAGGTACGCCTTCAGAATCTACGACCTAGACGATGACAAGTACATAGGACGGGAGGATATTCTAGAAGCTACTGCACTCCTCACCAAGGGTGAGCTGCAGCCCCACGAGCGAGAGGAGATCGTAGCCAGCGTGCTGGACGAAGCTGACGTGGATGGAGACGGGAGACTCTCCTTCATGGACTTCGAGCACGTGGTCGTCAGAGCCCCGGACTTTCTGTCTACATTCCATATTAGAGTTTGAAGACCTACTTAATTTGATCGATTTTTGTTCATATTAAAGTCTAAAGGGTTAGTTAATGTAACAGTGCTTCGAATAAATATATTTCTGAAGATACAGTAATTCTTGACGATTCTTCTAGAGAAGATTATTCCAATGATACATTACTACTGTATGAATTCATGTGTTAGCTGGTAAAGCTACCATCCGTTGCTCTCTTGGTTCAAGGAGGTCGTGCTTTTTAGACCTTACGGGTCTAAATAGCCACTCAGAATCTCTTTAGACCCTTACTATGTATAGGCAATAATTTAATAGTATTGATGATATTATAGGTATCATAACCTAAAAGCACTATCAAAGCCGCTAACTTGACGTAATACATAAATGACAGTAACGATTAAATAAAGTAAAAGTTAGAAAGGGAGTGGACTTTTTTTTGAACATCCACTTTATTTCATTCATTACTCATATTCCTTCTTTTGTTTATTATAACTAGTCAACGACAAAATAAAGTATCTTTGCAATTATTTTTTTCACTCTTTTTTAATTAAACATCGTTTTATAACTAAATCTGTTATCACGTTGAATGTTTCCATTGCATTAAGGAAAATGTTTAATATTCTTATCTCTAATACGAAATTATATTACATCGCAGTTTATCCTTTGTCAATTTTAATAAAAGGGTTATCATGTCAACATTATCTTGGTACCGTGTCCCTTTTGTGTCGCAAATTTGGCATGTATTCATACACGACTAAGCTACATAGTAACCTAATACTTTGACTTATGTGGCTGATACAAAATCGGATTTATGGTATTTTAAAATTGCCTTCTATTGTTTGTGACGAGCCAATTATATTCTTGAACGATTTTAAGTCAGTTTAATTCTAATGCAAATTGCGACTATTTTAAGAAATACTAATTACTCGTTGTACGTTTCTTTTCACGGACAGTTACATTGAAAGCATATAGTAGTTTTGGTCACTGAATATTTATTAATGAAGTTTTGTAATATTTTCGTTTAAAGGACATATTGGTGGTTAGTAATAAGGGTGACTCTTAGAAAGGTGCTCTATCTTCCCTATCAACTGTAAGATGTTATAAGAAAGATTGGCGCTTACTCGATCAGAGACCAGCATAACCTGTCGCTCTAAACGGCCTTTTATGTAGTGAAAAATTCCCATAATATACCCATAGACCTCGAGACTTGTACCGACTAAAACCCCAACGTGTTCCATCCAACCGCAGCGGGTAGGGGTTACAGGCACATTCGCAGACTCTTCCATGACGTCCTGAAAAAACCCTAACATATAAAAAGAAACCTCATAGGATATAACTGAAACATATTAAGTGCGGAACCATGCAGTATATGACTAAACAAAAGTGAAGTAACTGCTTCATAAATCATCATTATTTTCTATTTTGTTTCGCATCTTCAAACACTACGCGATGCCATGATCGATTTCGTATAGAGGTCATTATTCGCACTGGATATCTTGATATAGTTGTTATCTTAGGATAGATATTGGATAAGGCTCAGAACTATTGGGTAAATGTTTGCGAATCCAAGTTTTGTGTGATTATAGACTTATATGTACCAGTGTCCTATTTCATTAGGACTATGTACTTCTATGTATTGGCTGCATCTTGAAATTGGAAGCAAAATAATTTATTATGAAATTAAGACTTATTTTGGTTATTTATAACAAAATATAGTTGAAATTGTTTTTTATCTTAGCTTAACTAAGATAAAAAACAATTTTATACCTACCATAAAATTAGGCAGTTTTTTGAAAAAAATATTTCCTATAAAAATTGGGAATTAAATGTTGTATCCCAAATAAAGTTCCTACATAGACACGAGGTAGCAACTAGATCATTTAAGTACTGACATTTCTTCTAAGAACTCAGACAAAAATCTCAACAAAAAATCTCAATTCTTTGAACAATTTGATACAGCGGTGTTTTGTTGCGTTAAATGTTACAACTGCATCGAAGCGAATATAAGCCGGATATCTAAAGGTTTTCTTTTCTTACTACATATCTTGTTTAACAGCTACCTTCTTAATTTAGCCGTGTTGTTTTATATTTGAAATAGAATTATTTATTGATCGTGAAAGGTATCTGCTCCGGTAGCCGTGATCGTCTAGTGGTTAGGACCCTACGTTGTGGCCGTAGTAACCCAGGTTCGAATCCTGGTCACGGCAGCGCAAGCTGTTACGGCGGAGATTACTTTTTGTGATTGTTAGTATTATCTTAAGACTCAGTATAGAAAAACATTTTCTTATTTTTGAATCAAGTTTGATCCCAATTATTGGTTTACATATATATTTATTTATTTATTTTAATACCACAAAACTTCTGGTCACTTCTTCTACACAAGCGCGGTCCATCATGGACCACAGCACCGATTACCATCGAGGGACTTAGTGCCTATTTGAAAGTCTTTTAGGCCTTATATCACATACAAAAAAATAACCTCTACTAAAGATTCAACTTACGAGATAATTTCTGTAGTCTATACTTTTTAATAACCCTTTTGAAAGACAATGCCATAAAGACAGTTTCTTGACAACGTTGAAATTTTCGTAATAAAACGGCGTGTTTCACAAAAAGAAAATTAATTAACCCGGGCACTTTTATAGTCTGAAGAGAAGCATTGACAATTTAATTAGCAGTACAGTTATATAGCTTCATCTTAATATTGACTTTAATTGAAATATAAAAATATTATTTCAATACAAATTGGAGAGTTTTAGAGTGATGTTTTAATTGGCTGATAATTTAATTTTTATTTCAGTGCAACGGTATATTGCGAACAGGTCTGAATGGAATGAATGCTTGAAAGTTCAAAACCTGCTAGGTGATAAGACGCCTTGAAAAAAATATAATGAAGTAAAATTGCTCCTATATTTCTTTGGTTTATTATACCTTAGCAGATTCTTCATATAGAGACACAGCCTTTATCAAAGTCGAAGTCAAACGTATCTTTATTCAACTAGGCTACATTAACATTTTTGAATCGTCATAGTATTACAAAACATTTACCATTTACCACAGGCAGCTTCTACTGAGAGGGACCAGCAAGAAACCTTGCCTATCTAGCCATGGATAAATATTTATATAACTATCAAAGGAAAAATACGGGTGGCATAAAATGATTAATAAACTAGCCGCCCGAGGTTATACACGCATAGCTTCTCTCTGTTCACCTAGTCGGGAGAAATCGTGCCCTATGCGTTGATCCAAGGTTAAATCTACGTGCCTGTCAAATGTACGTCAGTATTGTTATTTGTGCTACTTGATACTTCAAGCAAAAACTACTCAATGAATGGGGACATCCCCAAAATTAATTTGTACGCTAAACTACAGAGTTCAGCATATAAATAAATTAAAATGTAGGACCGCGGAACAAACACTAAGCGAGTAAAACCACGAGGTGCGACTAGTACATTTTAAAAGCCCATGAAATATACAATAATCATTCAACAGTTTTTTTTGCGGGGAGAAATCCTGTTACGAATACCGCGTCCTCCTCGGGGGAGAAAGAGGCGGTAACAAAACCATTCACCACATACGCAGTTTTAATATTAATAAAGATTTAGTATTCTAAAAATATAGATCGGGTCCACCGACGCGCTATACGATTCGTCATAAAAATGCATTGGCTCCCATAACGAGGCACGTTTTAAAGCGAACCCACTATCGGAACTCGGAATTGTTGTTTTATGTGAGCGGATATAATAAAATTTGACATAGAATACAGACATCGCATACGTAAGAGATAGATGCGGAAATATTGCTGAGTTTTCATATTTAGAAATATTCTAGTTTTCATATGATTGTACCAAATATAATATGGTGTTCAAAATATCTGTTTTTTATTATGCAAAAAACGTAATGATTTGCTGTTATCAATATTTATTTATAACAGTCATAAATAAATACCATACATAAATATTTATTTTAGCGTCCTGGGTGATTCCAGTATTGCATAGAAATCTTTATATTCTTACTATCACATAAAAAAAATTACGTAACAAAATAGTAATATTTAAAAAGTTTTAGTATGACTTTACCAAATGTTTGGTGTTCAAAAAATCTATTCTTTATTATGCATAAAATGTAATCATTTGCTGTTATCAATATTTATTTATGGTAGCATCCTGAGTGATTCCAGTATTGCATAGAAATCTTTATATTCTCACCATCACATAAAACATTTACGTAACAAAATAGTAACATTTAAAATGTATCGTTAAGGTTTATTTAAAGTTTTTTTAAGGCCTTTAAGGTTTTATTGATTCCCTGTATTTTTTCTTCATGTGTGTATGATTAAAAAACATTAATTTTAATAAGGAGCTAGATAACGCATTTTTACCCATAATAATCTAGGATTATAAATTTCAATAGACAAAGAACAAAATGAGTATTCATTTTCTATATTTATTGCGTAGTTATGTTATGCGATCGGAAATAATAAAAATCGACATGGAATTCCGATATCGCATACCAGTGGTTGTTACGGAATTTTGCTGGTCTTTATAGTAAGAAAGGTTGCTGGAAACATTCTGCCCATAGTGTGGTCTGCAAAGAAAGCATTATTTTGTGTTGTGCAATCATTTATATCTTTATTAAAAAATTAATAGCAAAATGTGTTGGTAAGCGCATAACTCAATAACAGCTGACCCGACTAACATATTTTTTTAGAATAACCCTGGATGTACGAGGATGGTTCTTAAGCAAAAAAATTGTAGGCGTAGGTTTTAAAGTTTCAGGTATGATTAGTACGAAGTCGCGCTGAGTCAGCTAGTATGTAATAAAATTTCATTTGTCACAAACAGTTTAAGAACAGAAAAAATGTCTTAATACTAGAACACTAAGTATTGATTAACTGTATACGATATTACAATTGGTACGGTTGGCAGAAAAGGGATAAGTTTTTTATAAAGAAAAAAATTGTTTTAATAATAATTTCCTTTAAAAGATGGTAAATGAATGCATGATGTCGTATATGTAAGCTAAATATAGAAGCCTTTTATCCTCGTTCTGAATCTTACTTATAATATATTTAGTCGAGACTTAGTATACAACTTCTTACCATTGAACCATTAGGACCTAACGACCCTAACGACTGGTAGAGGATTCTCCCTGGTTTAGGGGAGGTTTACAACCCCCTTCCTCTTCAATAATACTTGAAATTAAAAATATACAAACTAAATTAAAAACGTTTTATTCATAAAATACCAAAATAAGTAAATTTCAATATGAATTTAATAATGATGTCGGTAATATTGAAATACCACAGCTGAATAATTACATTTACTTCATTCGATTTCACTTGAAACATCTCTTCAATTATTTTGCTGTTAAATGAATTGTATATTTTCGAGATAACAGGTCTCATTTTTATAATAATATTAAAAATAAACGACTTGGTCTACGAAGTAATCATTTCTGGAATATGGATCATTGTCAAAGTCAATGTCAAAAGTATCTTTATTCAATTAGGCTACATTTAGTAACACTTTTGAATCGTCATGGTATAACAAAACATTTATCACCGGTTCGGAAGGCAGTTTACAGAGAAGAACCGGCAATACAATTGTAAATATAAACAACGACTATTGTAAAATTTATACATGAAAAATGTCACCATCCCACGAGCTTATCCCTCGTAGTGAAGTGTGAGTATTTTTTATCAGATAGAGGGATTCAAGAAGAAGGGATGTTACATAATACATGAACAAATAGGTAAAACCGCAAGGTGCGGCTAGTATATTCAATTACTTCATATAACACAGCAATACTCAGATCCCATAAAGATACAAATGAAAATTACAAATATAATTTTTCAGTTATTTTATAGTTGTGTTACCACTGAACGAAGCGGTGGTAAATTTATCACTTAAGAATTGTCGAACTGATTTTAATTAGTCCTTGTCCTCTTAGAAAAATAACTCTACATATTACTGAATCTCTAAATCGGTTTGTATGGAAAACTACTTATATGAAATTGTCCTTAAAACATATGTATAATAATATATATGTATTAAGGGCAATTATAATATATATTAAAGTGATAAAATAAGCAGGTAAAAACTTTTAAAGCCTCTTAAATACTTATAAAATAAATAATTCTCAAATGTGTTGCAGGGGCTTTAAACTCGTTTCTTAAAGTCAAAATAATCCTAATTTTTATGAGTTTGAAAAATTACATTAGCCATTTTTTATATTTTCTATTTAAAAAAACAATTCCCTCATATCTGTATATAACAAAATGACGTAAAAGCTTAACAAGGGCTTATGATAAAATAATTCAAAGAAACATACGGGTATATAATTACTGCTGCCTAAAATTTCCTTTTAATAAACTTTGTGATACAATTAATTGAAGATATGTTCATTCTCACAGAAAGTACTCGTACAGGCAAGTACGTACTTCCAAATCGCATTGAAAGAGATAGTATATTATAATGGTCAAAATAATTAAAATTAAATTAAAATGAGGGGAATAAATGCCTTGGTTTAACTCCTTTCAGTATCAAATTACGGGTAGTAGGAGAATCTGACGCATCTACTTTAAGGACATTAATTCCCTTTTTTATCATTTTCACAAACAAAAACAATATTAAAAAAGAATTAAATGGTAACTCCTTTTCTGAACCCCTTTGTGAAACTACATTATTTGAACTATATTGATTAATTATTTATATCTCTTCCTCTATATTAAACTTATGGTTATAAAATTCGCGTTTAACCTAGCATTTCATATCAATACATAGTATAAAAGAAAGTCGCTATCGCTGTCCATCTGTCCCTATGTATGCTTAGATCTTTAAAACTACGCAACGAATTTTGATGCGATTTTTTTATAGATAGAGTGATTATTAACGAAGGTTTATGTGTTTATATAATATGCGTAAATACATAATACACACTGTGTATTTTAAACTTTTATTTTTACAGACACTGTGTATTTTAAAATCCATTCGAAGCACACGATTCTAACAATTTTCATAGCAATATTAGCTAAAAGCATTCTGGATATGAAAAATTTTAAAAATGTATAGAGTCTAATATTGAATTCTCGTGGTGAGAGTATGCAATAAAGATAATGCAGTCACTTTGACGCTAAAACGTATTCTATTGGCCCATTACGAGTTTTTGCAATACTTTTAAAAATATATAAAACCTATTTGGTTGTTATGTTTTAATGTGAGTGTTCTTGGAATAGATACTACTAGCAATTACATGTTGCTTTGTATTAGTTAAAATCATTTCGTGCCTGAATATTTATACCAGAATTTTAATTTTTAATATTATCTTTTAGGGCAAATTAATTTGTTTATATTTAAAATAATGGTACAGAGTACTTACGTAATTAAATGAACACATTCAAAATTACAAAAAGATTCTTTAAATAAAGTGCGTGATAATAGAATAATTTACACCATATAGAGAACAGCATTTTAAAAAATGAAATAAAGTGTTGAGGTGTTTTATAATATTGATTGTAAAAATATACTTTAGTAGATAACTGAAATTAGGTACTTTGAGTTTTTAAATGTTGTGTGTTTTCTTTTTTAATTCTTTAAAGAGCTCGTGTTGATATGTGTGATGAGCCTCAGTCTGCTGTTTAATTGCAATAGATATATCGGAGCAGATGGACGAAAAGAATAATCAAGATAGTGAAAACTATTTCAATATTAGTTAATTAGTCGAACCTCCTTGGTTTATTACAATGTTTAGAATCAAACTTAAAAAGAATTGTGTGGAATTTGTCAGTTGCTATAAAAACGTCAGCATTGTGAAAAATAATCAGTTATTGAATAACTAGTAATCAAGATTATGCGATGTTATTATGATACTCTGAAGTTTTACTTCTTAAGAACCTCAGAAAGAGCCTTCATGAAGCAAACAATCACTACGACGACACTCTCTGCGACAGATACAATTAGACTTTCATTACTTTACTTATTCGCTTGAAATTTTGAAAAAGATTTAAATGATAATTTATTATTTTTTTGCAATTCTATTATTATATTCCTATATTGAAAATTTCTTTATACCTTATTTTTTAAATTTTACTTTTTTATAAGCAAAAGTAAACTCCGCCGTAACAGCTTGCGCTGCCGTGACCAGGATTCGAACCTGGGTTACTACGGCCACAACGTAGGGTCCTAACCACTAGACGATCACGGCTACCGGAGCAGATATCTTTAACAACGAATAACTTGATAACATTTCTCTTAAAATTAACCCGACTTAAAAAGGAGGTAGTGCGGAATTTCTAACTCGTAAGATATTTAAGGTGTTTTAAATTCGGTTGGGTTATAAGCGGTCCTATAAAAGCCAGTGGCTAACAGTTTGCCAATCACTCGTTGAAGTAATTGTGTCTGAACACTTTCACTGGAAACGCGAGCGAAACTAATTACATATTACGTGCTCTGGTTTACTTTGTAACACAGGTTTCTAACAATATCTCAATATATAATGTTGCATTAAAACCGGATAAACCCGTTAATAAAACACCAGTTGAAAATAAAAAACTTTATTTCTACAATAGATTAAAAATTCGATGATAATTTTAAGACAAAGAAATTAGACAAAAAATCAACATATACAAAAATAAGTACTTCCATGATACATCTATCAAAACTTAAGATTAAAAGTACAAAAAGTGTTAGTCATAAGATTTAAATATATGCACTTATTTTTTATTTCATATTATAGGTATCATTACAGATAAATTCATGAATATGTTTTCATTAGACAAAAAATACTCGAAGTCACTTTTTCTCACTCTACGTTCCCAGACTGAAAAAAAAACATTAATATGAAAATTTGTACCAAAAATATCCATATAATCTTTTTTATAGGTACACTATTGTTTTGCAATATTATGACGATTATAATTGTAAACACCTAATCATATTTACAATGAAACTTTTACCGTTTTTGTTTCAATAATATCAATTAAAAATGACCTCCATAATTCACTAGTGTTACTTTATAATAAATGGCCAATTTAAATAAAAATAGAGTTGACCTTAACTTCCACATTAAAGCAAAACTGTACCTTGGTATAAAAACTGTGCATCCCGGCTTAAATGGAAGCCGACATACGCGCAAAGTGGTTGTTTCTGCTAACATAAAAATATAAATTAACAGAAAAAAACTAATTAAGGGATACACATAACTAACTGAAGACTGGTTTTTCGTTAATGGAATTACATTTAAAATATCAAATAACTTTTTAATTATTTCAGTCGGTATAAAGTCATATGCACTAAGCTATGATTTAAAGGGAAGCTATGTACGATGTCAGTTCTGATCTAAGTCTTTACGAAGACTGCTCTACATTCATAAGAAGTACAAAAATACCTCTTTAATGTAATAAACCCTAAAGAACCTACCAATCTAATTTTGGGTAGGTACTATAATCTTAACTGATATTCCAAATCAATTAAGTATACGTTTATTTAACACGAGTCAGTATAATAACAAAGACGTACCTGTTAATAAAATTAGAAAAAAGAAACACAAAGTCGGATGGAACCAATTATTTTTCAATGTTCGTAGTACATCCTTTTTGCGAACCATCTGCGGAACGAGAAATGTTTTCCCAAGTTATAAAACACGTATTTTTCCTCACAAAAATCGTCGATACATAAGTTAAGTAAAGAAAAGATACGCTGACGTTAGCTTAGGTTGCGCAAATATTGTTTTGGTCGTACATAATCCGTGTAAAATTAAAAACAAACTATACTGAGGTCTTCTATAATAAGATATTTTTCTGTATATAATAGAAAAAGGTTCCGTATTTTTTTTTATAAAGTTAAATCCAAAATCTTCTTTATAAAATAATATACTACGGGAGTTTAAAAAAAAAATAAGAACAAATCCGTAATGTAAAAATTAGTAATTAATAATGGTTAGGTATGGTTTTGGAATTTGGACCTTAAATATGGTATTATATTTGAGACAATAATCTTTCATTTATTTTATGCTATAAGTAAAAGTTATTCAAGTGATGGGTCAACAGCTATTTAACATACAATTATATACATATAAACATCGATTTCATTCTATTTCGCTTTAAATAAATATAAGATATTATCCAAAATCAATCTCAAAATTTTAGAAATATACGGCCAAGGCAATCACGCTCCGTTTAAATTTGACGATGAGAAATGAAAGTGAAAATTGAGCTCCTTGAATCTCAAAGTAATTTGGAATCAAAGTTATAATTTCGCTAAAGATTAGATACCACTGATTAAAGCTTCGGATGATCGGTTTCAATATTTCTCTGTGTGACAGGAAATATTTCAATCAAATATTTTAACGAACATTTAAGCTATTTCTAATAGTAATTCTATAATTTATTTTTTTTTCAGCTCTATTATATCTTATATCTCAAATTTTTAATCAGCTCTCTCACGCGGTATTGCCGAAGCTCTACGATTTGGAGTTCTGCAAGAAGAGAGGGTATGTAGTGCAACCCTGTCCGGGTAGCACTACATTGGTTATGGGCTGTCGTTTCTCTTACCATCAAGAGCGCGTCCAGCTCGTCTCACCACTTCATAGAATAAAAAAAAACATCTTTTTAAAAGGCTGGTAACCCATTCCAGAGCTGTCAGTCAATCTCTACTAGTTTTCACGAACGGCCATGACGACTTTTCATCAGGTGGCTTGTGTGTAAGTTAGCCCCTTTTTATGAAAAAAATAATTAAATAGTCTGGACAACTTTTTCAGAACGCCTTTTAAATTTATTACGGCAATTACTCGCATATTTCATCTTAGCAGATATTGCCTGAAACTTTTTCCTAAATAGCGTAAATGACTTTAAATTATAAAGAAATACATCTTATATAAAGCCGAAACTTGTTTAATAAGCCTCCTATGAAGTTAATAGCCTAAAAAGAAAAAGTTGAAGTTGCCATTTTAAGTTAGTTTATTAATTATCCTCATTTTAAATAATTGTGCTCATTATTTCATTGTTCCAAGAAATAACCTAATTTGTAAAAATTGGAGATCAAATAAATATAGTCTTAAATATCTTTATTATTGAATTTTTCTTCTTTAATGTTTTAAACTTTTCTTTTAAGTCTGAGATAGACCCGTACAACAAGTCAATGGCCTAATAAAATTACAGTAACGAATTCAAATTTTTAATTATTCTCATTTAATTTTTCAAATTATAAACACTTTATTTCTCCAAGAAATAAATTCAAGTTTTCATCATGTTTGTGTATTCAGCAATAAACACTTTAGTTTGGTTAAAACAATAAAAGCTCTCAAACGCAAGACTAGCAAAAATCTCGTTGACGATCGAACTCTGATTCCGTTTTCGAATAAAATTGGATTGAAAATTGGCTTTTAAAATGTAAACGACATGCAATTTGCTTGCTTTTATCAATCGAGAGGACACATCGTGGGCAGTACAATCGTTTCGTTAAAGACGACTTCGAAGAAAGTCGGTTAACGTTTATTTAAAATTATTTTCTTTTAGTATAAAATGTTATGGCTAAGATTACAACAGTTTGTTGATTCTAACTTAAGTAACCGGAAGAATAGGCTACAACCACTGCAGTTATTAGGACTATGAAAAAAGATACACGAATTTGTCTTGACATGTCGTTACTCTCCATGCCTTCGGTGGACTGGACATCTTAATTTCTGTTCGTCTACCATTCCTACGTACTTGATTTTCTTCTTTTAAAGGCCAGGAACACACTCGTGACAACATGAGTACTCATTATTTAGCCTAAAACCCATAAAAAAGCAAGCCTCACGAATTGAAATGTGTTAATATTATGATCACTTATATAACTAAATAAATGTTAACGATCAAGGTAAGTTATTAAAAAAAATATAACGTTTTATTTTCTATATTTTTCAAACATATCTCTACATCCTTAAAATTGAATGTTGCGTGAAATATTTCAGTAAATTGTGCGTAAAATTTACCATGACATTACTATATTTGAAACAAATAGACTTTGTTGTATAAGTGTTCTACAAGAATATCATTACATAGTATAAAACAAAGTCACTTTCTTCTGTCTGTCCATAACGATGGCTAAATCCTTAAAACTACGCAACTGATTCTCATGCGGTTTTTAAACAAGTGAAATTACTGGGCTAATGAGTCTTAACATCTGATGACTCAAAGTGGGGAGCGTCGGTGTAGTGCGCCCTTGCTCGGAGTTGGGCTTTATAGCAAAGTTCCAGGTAGCACTGCATTGGCTATGGGCTGGCGTTACTCTTACCATCTGAAATGCGTCCAGCTCGTCTCCCCTTTTCATATTATAAAAAAAAATTATCCTTTTACACACATAGATAATTAAAGAAAGTATGTATGAAATGTTGTCAAGTATATATAATGTATATGTCTGAGAAAAGAACACATCAAGGAATTGAAAATTAAGTGATAAACTGGTATACCTATAGATAATAAAATACTATATACTGTTATATTTCTTCATATAAAATATAAAAGAATTTGAAAGCAAAGCTCTATAGCAATCTGAGCTCGTCTCTCGATGATCGTGGAAATTGCATTACGGCGAAATGCATGATGCATGAGACGGTATCGAGACAGCTTTAGCAAATAAATCTCTTGGGGATTTTCTGTTAATCCTTATAAATATATATTGTTATTTAGGTTTAATAACACTATTTATTTTAATAAATTGCTATTGACTAAGTTCTATTCTGTCACGGGACTTCAGTGGCGTAAAAAACACTTTCCCTATTTTACGGCGTTGACAAATAATATTGTGTGATGCTTATGAATTTAATGGCGTTACGTATGGTAAATTGTTCGGATTTTTATATATCGATGTAGTGGTTCCGAAGATATGAATTACAAGTAACAAACAATCACACAAATTTAGTTTAAACAGCGGTTCAGTTAATAAAAGTTTCCTTAACAAAGAAACAATCTTATAATTAAAATTAAAAGCTTCATTTTATAACAAATAAATAAAGAATATTATCAATATTGTAAAGAACAAAGAATCCATTTGTACAGGAAAACAGTTACGATCCCGTCTAATTGGCGTAAGGGACACTCAATGACTTGCCGATTTTCCAAAAATTCAACTGCTCCTTTGTCCCCTGCGAAAATAAATTGGCAAAGTCTCGCTTAGTTCCCAATTTGCTCTTTTTACAAAGAACAGTCTCATTATGATTCTATTAAATAAAACGCACTTTAATAATTCTTTCATACGTTTTTAGATAATGCTTTGTTTCATGCAAATTTTAAATAAAAAAATATATGCATTGCTACTTATGTACAGTTAAAATGCGTGTTTTTTTAAACTTTAGAGGTTTTATTTTAAGATAAATCTCAAAGGTTGATGTATAGTTTTAGTAACAGCAACGATAAAGGATCAGCAAAGCTTCCAGACTTCCCAACTTTTATCTAAACTGATTAAAATTGTAACCGTCGAGCTAACAATAAATTTGAGCCGTATATCTCTATAAAGTTCACTTCAATTTGCAACGTCTCGAAGCACTCGAAGCTGCGTTGTAATGAAACATCTGCAATCTAGTTTCATTAGCCCGACTCAGCAAACAGATATATTGTATGCAGTTTGCTGGAACTTAAACCTATTTTGTTTGAACAATTTTTAACGCCTTATGGAATTTATTAGCAAAAGTTACTGATGGCTACGAGTGATATTGCTAGTAGTTTTGTATCAGGCACAATTTTTATTTTACAGACTATATAAATTTATAAAACTATCTGTGCCATTCATGGAAGCCATAGCCATTTCATGGAAATGATCATCACCGCCCATGAGCACTGTGGCGGTGGAGCGATTTTTCAACCAGAAGTAAGTACGCTCTCTTCTTGTAGCACCCCGCGCATTATTTTATAGCGCAATAATAATAATAACAATCAATTAACAAATACAAATAATGAAATATAGCCTTGAATTGTTGGCCTTATTGCTAGGTAGCGATATCTTCCAGGCAACCAGATTATGATTAAATATAAATAAAGTATTTAAATGAACGCACTTTGGTTGAGAGCCAGCTGTTAAATATTCTTAATATGTTTTATTTATTTAGAAAAATATGTTTAAAGGCTCTCTTAATATACAGATATTCTAATTATATGTTCCTTATACATAATTTATTTTTAAAAAATCCTATAGTTCATTGTTTGTAAACACTTAAAATATTTCTGGGCGACTTGTTTTAATTTAATTTATATACGTTTACGTCGTGGAAAGTTTCTAGAGCGAATTATTCCACGTCTTTCGCAAGAGCGGGCTAAGTCTTTCAGCTTCTTAAATTTCTTAACGAATTGCTAATATTTACTTCAGGTTCTCTCGAAGTTTCCACTTATAAGAAATGATCTTTGTTCTTACAACAGTATTAGTAAGCATAATTCATTTAAGTTTTAAATTAAAAATGTGATTTGTAAAATTGTTTAATTAGTAGTTTAATGAGTAACTCGTCGAACATTTCTCACTTTATATTATAACACTTATAAATATTAAAAAAAAACAACTATTTTCAAGAACTTATTTTAAAATATTAATGCGACAAATTAGAAATATTATAGCATTCATACAAACTTATCAGAATAGGTATTTATGATGATATTTATGTATTTAAAAAGGCTCAATAGTTCGTTTGTCTGATACCTCAAATAACTGAAGAATAGGGGTAGGATTTAAATCTCGTTTTGGCTATGATAACTACATTTATAGTTCTTTTTTATACGACAGTATCTTCATCTAAAGGTAAGCGAGGTAGGTACTATTTAGTAAAGCTATTTAAAAAGATTTAATATATTAAAGCCACAGTGAAATATATTATTGATAATAACCAGTAATAACATGGAACACTATTTCTTTACAAGCCAAAACCACAGCCCTTTTTGTATGATTAAATACATTCTAACATTCACATGAAAACCAAATTTATTCCCACATATTTCTGAATATGGAATTTTGTGTCAAATTAATAAATTAAATACGTATTTACATATCAATGTAATTACGAGCCTTTGTCGAATCTGGGAGCTCCAGTAGATTTTATAAAATATATCGAGTTCACATACATTCTTGTTATCATTAGGAACTTTTGAATTTATTAGCTCTTTTGTGCGTGCGAATCATATTAAAGTATTGGGTGAAATAATAGACAAGAAATTTTGATATATATTTATTACCTTGTTAAAATTTCTAAGTAGGTATTGAAAAAGCATATTATACAATTAATGATATATAATATTTAAGACGAAAACCCTTGGAATGGACGATGACACTTTTCATGTACCTATAAATATTGTACTAGTTGAGTTTTTGTGTATATTTTTAATTACAATTGTAGGTATGTTCTTATTTTAAAAGAGCAACTATCAGAGTTTCTTGCCGGTTCTTTTCTGTAGAAACTGCCTACCGAACCGGTGGTAAACGTTTTGTAATAACATGACGATTCAAAAGTGTTACTATATGTAGCCTAATTGAATAAAGATATGACTTTGTCGTGTGTGGTAGCTTTACAACTACTCGTGGGTTGAGGTGGCCGCTTCCACCCATGAATAGTGGAATCCCTTAAAAATACCTATACGTGTAACTGAGTAGAAAGTAGGTTCTATATATAAGCCCGAAAATGCAACAGCTTTTTGTATTATTATCTACGCATGTAAAACCGTAGGACACAGCAAGTTAATACTTAAAGCTATAAATAAATCTCACAAGACCGACATTCAGCATTTCCGGGTTTTAAAACAGTTAAGAACAAATGGAAGCCTTGATTGTATAAATTCAATTACAGCGGGGTCCTGGGAATAAAAAATAGCGTTTACGTGATTCGAAACGAAACGGGGAAATACTTGGATGATTAGTTTGACCTGTTGTATGTTTGTACGTACGTACAGTCGATAGCAAAAGTATATTAACTACCTCTTTTTTCATAAATGGGGAAATGCTCATGCATAACTGCAGCCCTCGGGATTGGACTGTTTTTTTTTTTTTTATATGATAGGGGGCAAACGAGCAGGCGCGTCACCTGATGTAAAGTGATCAGCGCCGCCCATGAGCACTCGCGTTGTCACGAGTGTGTTGCCGGCCTTTAAAAGTTATGTCGAAGGTTATGTCGAATTCTTACCGACCAAAATACCAATTTATTGCACCAAATCGCTTGACGGGGTCACGGATACAACACAACTACCTCCCACGCAAAGGGTTTTAGGTTGTTGTGAGTTCAATACCTTGGAAAAATAATATTTGTATTTTTCTGAGGTTAAGTGTTGCTATGTATGATGTATTTACAAAAAAAGTATGGATAAGGAATTTATGCGTCAACCAGACAAAAAACAAGCTCTGCTTAGTGTGGGACTAGATGGCGCCGTTTTAAAATAAGTGTCCTGAATTATTATTATTTACGACAAAACATCTATGCAGTTAAATATTTAATTATTAGAATCGTGTTCCATGCTGTTGAAAATTATCAATAATATGTTCATGTAACGACTATTATATTGACTATCATTTATTATTTTATTAATATACTTTTGTAAGAGACTGTACATTTAATTTAATAAAGAACTTGTTTGAACGTATTGACGACAATGTAATTTATATTTGTTGGGAATAAACGCTGTAAATCTCGATTGTTCTTTGTTTTTCATTATGTGATTTACTGTGTTCCGTGTTCCCGGGACAATATAATATTACGGCATAAAAATATCCACGTAACTTCCATTCTTGTAGCCAAATTTCAGTCAAATTCAGCAGCAACTCAAGAGCAACTTATAAAGTAAATTTGTAATGAATACATATACAGATCATACACATACATACACGAACATATTTATCCAAACAAATGTTTTGTATTCTGGCGCAATTTTACGTAGGTAAAGCCGCGGGGCGGGGTTATAATAACCTTAACACAAATCAAAATTATACCTAAAATTTCTTATTATTCTATTAAAAACTAACTAGATATTATAAAACGTATTTGTACTTGCATTTTGCAAACAGTAAATAAGTAGACACTGGAGACCGAGTGAAAATTCATTCACGAATTCATTAAAAGCCGGCTAATGAGAAATTATTGTTGTTTTAAATAATTTCAACGCTTTCACGTGTCGGGGGGCCGTTCATTTCTATTATAATGAATAGCAGAATTTCTATTATATTAATACTATGGAGAAAACATTTTATGCAACTTTGAAATCATATTATTAGTATCAATTGCTTATCTTTTATTTTATATAACAAACAGTTCTTATAACAGCCCTACAGCACATATAAAATACAGCACAATATTATTATCACACATACATATGAAAGTCGATTTATCTAATCCGAAGTACATTATCTTCCCATCTAAATTTCCTGCAGAACCAGCGCCGTAGATCTTCATCAGTTGCTAGTAGATGGCCCTTAACTCCGGTAACCTAGCTTTATGATGTCAGAATACTCATACAGCTAGATAACCAAAGACAATTAGCCTATCTACGATATCTTGTAACTTCAATCTTGCTCGAAACTAGACTTTATCTTCTGGTCTTGAATACGAGGAATTAGGTTCTTCATAGTCTATGTCAGACTGTAGTCTTGTAATGATCTTCACGATAACTCTCGTGTTTCTGATTATCTTTTCTTGCTTTAATCAACACTAGAATGCTAAGTATTCTATGTCAATCTAGAGTTTACCTGTATGCCAAACTTAGTGGTTTCTACGTGAAAAAGCAACAAACATACTTACAAATTTTCACATTTATTATATAATAAATATACTAATATTAGTAAGACTAATACCAATATCGTTTATAAGGTTATAAACATTGCATCTCTATTACAAGTATCTTTAAATTATGTTTTAATACTGTTCAATAAATTATAATTCTTTTATATCAAAGCTATTTATTATTTACAGTTACAAATCTTATTTAAAACTTATACGTATAGTATGTAATTACAAGCAATCATACCATATTTTATGGTTATAATCGGGTCAAATTATGTTTTGGCTACACGATAAAAAACTAAACATGTTTGGACTTGAAGCTGCTTAAATCAATTTCGCCATTCTTCTATGCTTACTTAACCACTTATAAAGACCCAAGATCTTGCCCAAGACAGCTCTGAAGTTTGTTCAGCTTCTGAAATCGAGATAACATTCATTTTATTCATAGTTTAAAAGTAGATGTCTTATTTAAAAATATTAAGTAAAAAACACTTATCATATTAATAATATGTACATCATTTTTAATTAATTATTAAGGCCATAATGTAAAAACTTAAAGAACTGTTTGATTTTATTGTAAATAAATACTACAACAATACCTACTAATGACTATCTTATTTCTTTGTGCTTCAAAGACACCTGTATCTAGAGTTAATTTCCAAAGACGATTTACCAAACTTAAACTAAACTCGAATTTACGAACAAAATTGTCCACTCTTCAAATTTTAAATTAAAAATTTAAACAAGATATTTCAAGTCTCAGTTTTCGCTCCGTGAATTAATTTTGGTCCAAGATCACAGATTAAAGGGTGCTTCAAAAGGTCCGGGGCATTTTACTTCTTTTTTGTTTCATAATAAAAGGTAACTTCGCAATTAGAGACGACTCGATCCCTTCGGATTCTCATCGTTAAATCTCTAAAAAATAAACCATCAAAGATGGAATTTGTGAAACGCTTACATAACTACTACGTTTCATTTAATATGTAATAGAAGTAAGGAAGAATTAGTTTAGTGAAACCTCTTTTAGAATCTATGTCAATTTTACATCATTAATAAATATTTTATTTATTTTATGACTGGTAACTAAGAAATCGGATACACGGTAAGAACGACCACCCCGGCGTTTAAAAAAAGAAGTTGACAAGAAATCTAAATGAAAGAAGGGATATAAAAAGAATAAAATGTAGAATTTTTTTATTATTGCCATCTCTCGCCTCTATCTACAAATATTATACTGATACCTGCTTGCATAATAAAATATGTATATATTAAATACGAAATACTCGTTGCATTATATGCAGTTAAGTGACGCAACCATATTTATTCCGCTATTTTCAAAACGTATCTAATTCCTCGCAATTGTGACTCAATGTTTGGAAACATGTTTTCAAACGTGACGCATCTATTCGTAATGATCATTACTTCGTCATTTTCTATATATTGCAAGCTTTTTTAACCATGCAAGCATATTTTTATGTCCAATCTTGGAAAGCTGGATTTGACAGATGCCTAATGGTAAGTTATTATATTTTATTGCGTTTCGCTTGTAGGTTAATCTAATGTGTACATATACAGCATAACCTTTATATTAATTTATATATTAAAACTATGTAATGTTAGTAAACCCGAAGAAAACTCTCGAATTAATAATATTCGTACAATAAACAAAATTTCTAGAAGGAATCACTTACATAACATGTTCGTTATCTAAATAGAAACAAAACAGTCAGTTATAACGAACTATCGTATACTCATTAATTCCTATATTTGGATCCGGAAACCAATTCTGAAAACTGACATTGAATAAGACATCATGGCGCTAATAAGTTGTGTAAAGATGCGGAGTGTTCATAACATTGTTAGCTGAACGTTGTACCACCATTTACTGTTGACCTCCCGTGCCTCTTGCGAGACGTCTTCATGATTTGTAGACATAATATTTACTTAAATATACTGTAAAATAACGGTTTTGTTATCTAATTAATGCTAGGCTTTATCTTGGGCTCTCGCAAATCAGAAGAAGTGACATCCTCGCGAGCCTATGTTACGAACGACGGTATTTTCCTAGACTAGAATCAAGCTAACATGCAACAGAAAGAATAAAACAAACATTTAAAATTAATAACAAACCAGAATCATCAGTTTTCACGTGTATGTCAAAAGATGGTGTTAGTCTGATTAGCAAAGAATTTGTCTTAACGAAGGGTCAAAATAAATTGGCTATTTAATATGACCGTGAATAAACGGAAAGGTAGGTAAATTTTCCATAACTCTACACTTTGTTTATAATTGTTATAAACAATAAAAAACAAACATGACATATAATATGTTTTCCTAGTATACATAGTTTTATATGTAATGTATTCTGTTCTTAGAACATGAAAAACTTTTTTAGGTCTTAGTATATGAACTAATAAATAGCCTACAGTATTGATTAGTTAGTTAATATACCTAACCTTTCATTAACTACAAAAAGCCTCAAAATTGAAGCAAAAGTGTTCGAAGATCTTTTAAAAAATTAGCCAGGGATGTCAGCGAAAAATATTAAAACTTTCAACATAAAAATTAAACAGTTACATGGTAGTATGAGAGATATAACATATTTCCTCCTTTCATAGAAAGTCAAAACGTGACGCTAGATTTACGTGTCTGACGGCACTTTGTGACGTTATATCAAGATTGAGATACTCTTTGAATATAATTGAAATTTCCTACGACTATAGAAATGCGGACTTTTAAAGACTGTCCAAATAAGGAATGCTTACTAAGGTATTACTACATAATATAAAATAGAGTCGCTTTCTGTCTGTCTGTCTACGCATTCTTAAATCTTTAAAATTGCACAACTGATATTCATGTGTTTTTTTTTACGGATAAAGTGATTCAAGACTAATTTTTATTATCATTATACACGCATAAACCAGAGCAAACCCGTGGGGCGCGGCTAGTATTAATATAAATGTATAATATTGTACAGATCTATAGCTGTAAGGATGTAGGTTTGTTGATCTTTCACACAAGAATTACTAAAACGATTTGGCTTAAGATTGTCATGCGTATAGGCAACCTTGATTACGAAATAGGTTGCATTGACCTCAGTTTTACCAGAGGAATATAAACTAGAGCGTACATCTTTTTAAAAGGTCGGCAACCCACTCCAGAGTTGTGTTGCTCCTATGTTATCCAAAAAAACTACTAGAGAAACCCCGCGGAACAACTTATTAATGTAAACCTTCATATTATATACTCGTAAAATGAGATTACAAGTTTAATTTTGCTGGCAACCCGTCTTATCCATCGAAGATGACAGCTGTCAAATGAAAACAGCATTTTAATATGTCATTCACTGTATACATCAATGACGTAGATAATATATCCGATTTTGAATGGGAACGTAACATTTTAGCATTTTTATCTGTATAAAATTTATCTTCGATACGTAGTTTAATTTAAATCAAAATATACTTCAATATCGTTTCAAATTAAGGGATATTTTATTAAAAACTACATGTAATTACATAGTATAAAATAAAGACGCTTTTTTCTGTTTGTTCCTATGTATGCTTCATTAAAATTCCGCAACAGATTTCCTTGCGGTTTTTTTTATATAAAAAGAGTAATTCAAGAGTAAAGTTTTATATGTGTAATAACATACATAGTATACGCGTACGAAGCCAGGGCTTGTCGCTAGTTAAGAATAAAAAATATGACCAAACATTCTCAATAATTATTCTATAACGAACTTTTAAATCTACGAATCGCGGCCATCACGTCCATACAAGGCGATTCCGACAAAAACGCCTCATGCATGCGACAACTATTGAATATCAATAGGCCGAGTGTGTTCGGGATCGAATTCAAATGGTTTCTTTTTAAATACACGCACGGAACGAAGGACGAAATACGTATCGTGATATCCTGTTACTCTATGGCCATTATTCTATAGTCTGTCCTTAATTGTCTATGATCCGTATTATCTGTGGTATTTTTAATAAGTTACAATAATTTAAAAACAATAATCAAACACACTTCTCTTGAATTCTTTTCACTGGTAGAAATATTATAGTCTGTGCCTTATTGTCTATGATCTGTATTATCTGTGGTGATTTTTATGAGTTACAATAATTTAAAAACAATAATATAATTCTTGTATTTTTTTTTACTGTTAAACGTTTAAATATCAAGTTATGTACAAATTTATTTAGGAAACATGAAGATAAAATTTGAAATAGTTTTCAATACATTAAAGTTGTAAACAGAGTATTAATAATTTATTTATATACTGTGGTTACATTTCTATTGTATACAAATGATACAATATATCTTTTTTAGCTTTCACAAACAATAATAGAAGCTTTTTGTTACGAGGAAAACGATCTCTTTTAATATACAGTCTTACTAACTAATTTACTAATAGCAATCTTCTTCACGTGGCTCAATTTCATCAATCATTTGACAAAAAAGTAACTCGACTCATGTAAGATATTTGTTCCAACTTATATACCGTTTTAATTTTAGGGTAAATGTATCTTATGGATCTATTAAAGTCCTCTTATGTCGACGTATAATGAAATAAAGACCTTTTCACTCTATGCACAGAAATATCATTCGCTTATTTTATACTAGCCGCTCCACGCGGTTTTACTCGAATATTTCCCGTTCCCGGGCATTACCCGTATAAACAGTCTACTATGTTTTCATCCAGGGTATCATCTATCTACATACCAAATTTCAACTAAATCGGTACAGTCGTTTTGCCGTGAAAGAAAGACATACATGCAAACAGACAGACACACGTTCCCATGTATAATATTAGTATGGATTATCAAGCATATCATTTCATAGTATAAAATAAAGTCGCTTCTTCTGTCTGTCCCTATGTATGCTTAAATCTTCAAACTACGCAACCGTGTTTGTGTGTTTTCATGTGATTTTTCACTTCGTAGGGCATAATGTTTATTATCCTTTTCGGTTTTTTATTTCCTATAACACTCAGTAACAATGTGGCTTCCTATTAGTGAAAGAATTTTTAAAAACGGTTTAGTAGATACCGAGATTACCCCTTACAATTTAACAAACACAAAAATTTTACTTCTTTATAGTATTAGTATAGATAAATTGATTCAAGAGAATCAATTCAAAGATGCAAGATCTATGATAGATAAGATGGTTCAATGTCATTTAAAATTATTAATCTGTTTTTTCTTTTATTGTCTGTTATTTGTTTTGGCATTTAAAAGGACAGTTGGAACTACCTATGAACTACATGTTACAAGTATATTGTATAAGAAACCTATTTACTTGAATACTATATAAAGGTTAGCAATTCAACTTACATAAGCCATCTGCTTGTCGCCGCTTTATGTATAAGGTACCAGATTTATGTATCTAATTCTACTATTCTTTTGCATAATACCGTCCGCACTCACATTATATAGCTTTCAATTGGTATAATACCTAACTCTGAAAATCGAATCTAAAGATACAAAGACATTACTACAATACCAAAAACCTGCAACAGCACAATCCACAAACTTTTCTCTATACAGTATTATTATAGATTTACTCTTTCTTAAACTTATACATACATGTCCTTTATAAAGTGTATTCATTGCAGACACTACTATTAATCTTAACGGGAATTTTTTATTCCGAATAAAGAGTAAAATTAAGAATATATTTCCAACAATGCTTTTTTTTATAATATGAAGAGGGGAGACGAGCTGAACGCACTCCTGATGGTAAGAGTAACGCCAGCCCATAGCCGATGCAGTGCTACCCGGAACTTTGCTATAAAGCCCAACTCCGGGCAGGGGTGCTCTACACCGACGCTCCCCACTTTGAGTCGTCAGATGTTCAGACTCATTAGCCCAGTAATTTCGCTGGCTACAGTGCCCTTCAGACCGGAGCACAGTGATATTCATCACATCACTGTTCAGGCGGTAGAATGTCTGGCACTGTGGGGGTACCCACTCAGTCGGTTTCCTGCGAAAGAGACCTACCCCCGGTGCTTGAGATTTACTTAAAACAAATAACTTTAAATGATCACTGTATCACCAGACAACTTTCTACGTAAGATCGCTAGCGGTTACGTACACGTAATCCAAATACAAAATGGTTTCTTCACCGGTGTTATAACACCAAATTACGGCCGATACTTCGATACGAGATCAATGCCTTTTACGGAGTGCTTTCAAGTCTCTAAGTAGGTTTATGGGCGATCGTGACGAACTGCTCAATAGATTACACAAACGAAATATATTTAATATTTATATATAGGAAATAAAAGATCATATCACAGATGTATTGAAACGTTGAGGAAATTCCTTACGAAATGAGAAGCGTATCATCTTATTCGTAACATTGTATGTTATTCTCATAGTTCACCCAATAACTTCTTAAAAAATAAATAGAATCCAGAATTAGTTCTGATTTATTTTACATCATTCTCGCACTTATTATTATTACTGTACTGAAAAGAATACGTTTTCTTAACTATATTATAACTAATTAATAGTATGAAAATCACAAATAATGAAACAATTACGTAATATGCAAAAAGTATTCATATTTAATTTACTACATAAATATATGTGCCTGTTATATGCATAAGCCACCCTAAACATAAGAACAAGCTAAACAAAGCGCTAAATACAAAAACCCTTTATTAATAACATTGCCAGTCCCAAATCAAGTATGTATATATATTAGCCTTCACCGCTTTTGACAGAACAGTCTACGTATTACTGGTAACACAGTACAAGTCTAGACAAACAGAACTACGAAACAAGTTTGTAGAAGGCTTAATGGGTCCGCCAATGTTGCAAGCAATGGCTTATTTAATAAACCAGTTTGCAGGCTGTGACTTTATCGAACTTTTTAACATAGTATGTAGTTTAAACTTAATATTATATTCTTAAAAAATCTTTATTAGTACAAGATGTTCATTAGATATTTGGAGGTTCACATATTTAAAACATCGTCTATCATTTACCTACGAATTTTGAAAACAATTATTCTAACTGGCGTGGCGGGTAAATTTTTCATTCCGTGTTTAACGATAATTCTTTTCTCGAGACAGTAAGGAATCAAACAAAGCAATAACACTTAAAATTAGCAAACCAGTTTTCGAATTACACGTCGTGTAACAAGCTCTGCTTTTTTATAAACATGAGTAGATTAAAAACTCCTTTGTCCGAAAACGTGGAGTCGCAAGGTGCAAACACACCTGAGTCGCACAAAATCGTATCACGTTTATTGAAATCACGCCACTATTTGCATTCCATGTCAATAAAATTCGAAGTATTCACAAAGGAATACAGAATTTTAAATATAGTTATATTAGTATCTATTTATATAGATAAACACAACACAAACAGACACGCTATAAAATGGTACAACGTACCACTTTATTAGACTAGACAAATAGTCTACAAAAACTTTCTATCAAGAAAAATAGAACTAAATATAACCCTTATAATTTGTTCTTTATCTTAGTAACTCTATATCTACTTATCTTCAAAAATTTGATCTTAAACTAATGTTAAATAATTAACTTAGAATGCCTCATTCATATTTATGAAAAACCACGTGTTCATTTTCCGCTGAAAAACTCTATGCTTTATAAGCTCTACGAATAAAAAGTAAACTATTAATTGAACTGAATAATTTTCCAACCCATTAGGTATACATTTATCAGTGTGATTAGAATTAATAAATTCATTGTGGGTCATAAAGTATACATCGATATCACTAAATTAAAAAAAAAACTACCCAGATTCAAAAAACATAAATATTTGACAGATATAACACATGTTAGTAAGGAATATTAATAAACAACATTTAGTCAATTCACATGTTAGGATTAAAAAATATATTTTAACGCAACGGTTAATGACATCAGCGATACGAAAATAAAATCATTTAAATATGATTCCCAAAACAATAGAATTACATATTATAACGCATACAAGTCTAATATCTAAGGCTGTAGCGAGCTCTTCGGAGCATAAAAAATCGAGTCACGCTCTACAGATCAGAACATTGCCTTATGAAAAACGAATTCTTTTCCAGTATTAAAGTTTTTGCAACCGTTTATATCTTTATACCAACGAGATCACTCTGTATATAGACGGGGCAGTTTTTAAAGCAGTCTGGCAACATTTCAATGGACCATTATTGCCAGGTGTAACGGAAACAGGTGAATGTATTTATTAATAATGGACGTGTTTTAGTTAACCTGTTCATTCACAAGAAAGCTGATTTTTAATTACGCCGTGTATCACACAATTACTTATAGTTAGTATAATTACCGCGTATAAAACAGACGACATAAGACCGCTACTTTTGATAATCCAAAAAGGTTTACACTATTTAAAACAATTAAGGACACTGGCCGCTTGTAAAATTGTTTTTTACCCGACTGCCAAAGAGGGTAATGTTTTTCGAGTGTATGTAAGTATGTATGTCTGTTCCTTTGTGACCTCCTGTAGCCTAAACGGCTTGATGGATTTTGATGTATGAGGTATCGTTAGATTTGTCTTGATTACGGGAGTGTCATAGGATACATTTTATCCTAAAAGTCCCACGGGATAAAGACATAATTACTCTTTTTTTAGTGTGCAGTCGGGTATTTTGTTTTTTTAATAATAATTACTTGTTTTATTGACTAAAATAGATAAAAACCTACCTTTCAGATTTCATCACGATGAAGCTAGCCACGCACACACAAAACCAGCAGTATACTACTATAGCTCACAGTTAAAACTAAACTGACGACCGGTTTGTCTGACCTACCCTTCCCCCCACCTCACACCGGCCCACGGCCACGGAGGGGAAAGATAACACGGTCCGAAGGATCCTTTAATACAGCAGGTGGCAATTGGTACCTGCTTGAAAAAATAATACCTGCCCGGATTGGAAATGGTCAGATGTCTTGTAAATTATTATTTCCAAACTAAAATTGGTACACTGTTGTATACTTTTAATGGTCGATCACGAAAAGGTTTTTAAGGCGCGAAAACGATGTTTAGAATAAGCTTTAATCTCAATTAAATTTAACTAACAATTTTTGTAGTAACCACAATAAAAAATGTTTTAACTCACCAAAAAACATTACGCATTTAAAACTTACCTACCAAAATTCCCACATTACACCCACGACGGCTTCGTTACAAGTCATTAGCCGAGCTAAACGCTAGGATTGCCTCAAAAGCCTTCATTTACATCAAGGAGAAACATTTAAATTAAACATTTCCACCGTAAGTATCGCTAAGAGTGTAGGAAGATAATTTGGACAGATTTAGAATTTAGACTGGTAATTTTTTTACTTATTTCATTGACTTTTAGAAGTAAAATTTATCTTTAAATGAACAAAACTGATTGTTAAGAACCATCAATTTAAAAAGTCTTTTGATACTATACTAAACATAATATTCTGTTAAATTATCAAGAATATTTTCAAAATAAATTACTTTTTAAATGGCCACTTTTATTACGGCAATAAATGTGTAATGTCCATAATAAAAGCCACTTTTAGTCAAAACTAGGAATAATCTAGATTTAAGAAATAAAAATGCGTGTAACATAGTCCACTTAGCATTAGGATATACGCCAAGGCGAACGAGTTTTGCGACAAAATTTTAATGAACCTATTATCATAAATAATATTAATATATTACGAACATATATAGTGATTTTGCAATGCTAAATGCATAAGATTTTTAAGAGAGAATGCTGTTTCTATAATTAATATTAAGATTTATATGAGTTATATTATTCATCGCAAATAACATAACTGAGGGTTTCAAATGGGTACACTTTTCGTGTTAAAAATGCTCCTAAAATAATCCTTATCAATACTTTAAATCTTACCTTTAAAAACGCAGTAAAACCAGAGACAATGTAGCCACAAACAAATATAATTACACCTTGTCAATAATCCTTCAAAATTCACAATACGGCATATCAGTTTTACGACGCACTCGAGGGAGGCTTCAATTGTGTTCTTTTGTTCGTCTGACTGTAGCCAAGCGTTCGAGGGTCCTTTTTAAAATAATGAAGGACAATGCCCCGTCAAAGCAGGTAGTTTAAGCCTCTTAAAAGGATAAAGTTAACTTCCTTAAGAATAACTTTCCGTGTACGCGAGGACATTGCTTTTGTGAGGTTGTAAAAGGAGGTTTTAATTTTGAAGGTTTTTATTTTAAATTGCTTTAGAAAAATATAAGGTAAGATTAGTTAGTGGTAAGAGTTCATAGCGAAAACTATTATGTTGATTGCAAAAATTATACTATTAGAATACATTATGTTTTGTTGTTTTTAAAACTACGGGAAATTTAATCGCGCTATACTTTTCGCGTAACCTTTTTCTGGTATGATTTTGAGTTTGCCTTTACATATATGTATATTCCATTACATTCATAAATAATTGATATTTACTACTAACTTAAGTAAATATCAATTATTTATGAATGTAACTTAGACCCTCAATATTTGTACATATTCCTAAATTTTAACAAAAAACAATACCTTTAATCTTTCTTTCCCCCTTTTCTATGCACAATTCACCCAGTAATTTTGTGCCATTAATATAAGCTTCCTACCCATTGGCCCAAAGGTCTTGAGCACATCGTCGACCGTGCGAACGACCGCTGATTCAGACTGATATCTGCCTAGATCGTGATTATACTTCTAATGCATTGCGGCAACCATTATTTACGCTATTCGTGGATAATTATAAAATTAAAAATGTCTTAAAAATATACTTTATAAGCTTTTAAAGATTGTTATAACTAACTTATGTGGAAAATTGATTAATTATTAACGTTTTTATTTTAGTGCATAGTTTCACTGGAGTAATATATTATCGATAATCTTTTCTTCTTTCTCTCGAGAGGTTTTGAGTCAAAACGAATGTAACTATTTTATTTCAAGAGAACTTTTCAGTAAGAATAATACAAGGCTGTTATAAGTACTGTCAGTAAATCTGTATTATAATTACCTACGATTTAATACAAGCTATTTCAATCACACAATCAAGTTATAAATATAGAAGTATTTCTTCTGCTACTTTTGCTTCAGGAACAGTAAGTATTGGATCTAAAGGGCCGAAATAGCATATAAAAATGCTATTTCTACAGTTCCTATAAAATAAAGCTAAAATTAATTAACATGAAGTAGGTATATATCATATTAAAACGCAGAAAGGCTAAATGAGAAATAGAAAAAAAACACCCTTTTAAAACATGTTCGCTCAACTTACATATTTCCCCATTTTGACATTTTTTTCCTTATTTTATTTCTATAATATATCAAAGTCAGTCGTAAATAACGCTATTCGCGCTCATCCGTTCAACGCCACAGATAAAAAAATAAAAAAAAACTAGTTTTAATATTTATAAAAGCAATTAAATAAGTATGTAAATCAGAGAAGTAATTTGAATTGAATTTCGTTAGACAATGCATGAGGTTTCACATGTTGGGTCACGGTTCTTGGCTATGTAAATGGCTCTGAACTGATTCTTACGAAAATACTGTTAACACAAGAACATTGACACCTGCAGACATCACTTGATGCTTGCTTTTCACGAAAATCTTTTTAACCGACTTCAAAAAAAGGAGGAGGTTCTCAATTCGTATGTGTGTATAATATTTTTTTTTTAGTATTCACGTATATTTTTTTTAGTATATACGTTTGAATAAATCGTATACTAAATAGTGAGTTAAAACCTCAAGTTAAGTTAAATACATGATTAGAGTTAAGGTACTATGTTACTTTGTTAGGCAGAAGGCTTCAATAGTAAGTCGCCTACCTTGGTCTGACTCCGCGCCTCACTTAACTTAGATCCAGGTTTTAAATGAAGCTTTTTATTTAAATTATTTTAAAACGTATTTATTTTCATAAAATGTATATTTAAAATAATATTAATCCCAAGTAATGAATTTATTCAATATGAAATTTATCGTTCTATTTTTTTCATTAAAACTAAGTACTAAAGCGCATTGACAGCTTTGTAATAACAAGCATATTTAAAGGAAGATGTATGTAGATGTTATTTATTTAATTTTAGGAAAATTACAACATACGATATAAAGTTAGTGAGTTTGTAGTAAAAGTTCCAAACAATCTTTTGTAATTGGAAATTTAAAGTAAAAGTTCCAAACAACCTTTTGAATTTGGAACTTATGCTCGAAAGTTCCAAACGTGTGGTCACTGACCAGACACGGAGTGTTCACGACATTCTTTCGGTTTCACACGGAGACGTTCACGGTCGTCGCGTATGTAAATACCATCCAACTACCATCCAACCAACAATAGCGTAACGGGCCAAGATAAGGATTAGAATGTTTTCATACATATTTTTTTATTCGAGACGTTCTGATTTTTCTTTAAAGGCAAATCTTCTTGTGTCGTACGTGTTTATATTGAAGTATTTTATGCTTTTAAAACTATATTATATACATTAGTTATATAAATAGATTGAAGAAATTTTCAAAAAATAAGAAGTTAATTGCACCTTTAAATAAATCGAATTAAAAAATATGTGAGAAACTTCACTTTAAAAATTATCTTATTTTTAAGGCTTTCAAGAGATTTAATAGGTAAGTGTTTCTCTGACAATCGTGACTTTTCCTTTTTATTACCAAAATCGATATTATATTCAAAAAAATAAAAAAAATAAGTAAAACTAATCATGACTAGGTATATTCCATTTAATTTAATAAAGTTAAGATCTAACAAATATTTAGATATGTTTTCCTTCTACACATAAAATAAATATAACGTTAAGCCTTTGACTCTCGAAAAATAACTCCGGTTTATTTAATGGTAATACCTAGCACACCTACAAAGATGGTTCCATAACGTGAATTAATCACCAAGTTTTCCTTGTAATACAATAGACGTCATGACATTTTAATATAGTTTTCTACGAAGTTTAAACAGCTTAGTTCAATAATAAATCACTATTTAGATATTTTAATCCTAATTAATAGTAAACGCCTAAATAATTAATATTCAATAACCCTACATGTCCCTATATAAACGATATCAACGCGCGCTACGGGCATCCTCCAAACATTCGCGTTACAACTCACAACTTCGGCAAAAAAGGATTCTTATAAAGTTAACTGAAGCGTAACCCAGCCAGCTTTTACTTACACGACTTTTTAATTTATGTAAGTTAATAAGTGACCGAGTAAGTTGAGGCTAGCAGGTGTTATTGCCATGTTTATCCAGGGTCTGATCTACCTGCATGCCAAACTTTATCCACGTCGAAATTATGGGTGTGTGCGTAAAAACATCAAACCCTCCTTAAAAACTCACAGTTGTAACATAGTAAGAGAAAAATTTAAACACAAACATTTCCTTCTCTTCTATATTTATTTTATTTTTTGTTTAATTTACAGTTTGTATGACACTTATAAACTCAAAAAGTACTGGATGATTTGAAAATAATTCTTTTTTCATTAGAAAGCTACATTATCATTAAGTAACATAGGCTATTAGTATAGTTATTTAGTTTTATGTCTACCCGTGCGAAACCAGGACGGGCCACTAGTATTATATACTCTAAGTACGTATAATAAATATGTATCGTAGTCGTTAATATCAGGAGAAACGCAAGATATCGCAGCCTCAGGTTTCACAAGTTATTCATTAAGTGCGGCCGGAATTAGTTTTCAACTTTCTAATATCGCTAACAAATGTCTCGGCTCGAGTTACCGATCGTCTGGACAGACATCTATGTTAGAAATTTATACTTAAAGTTACGTGGTTTATGAAGTAAGTATACTATACAATGAAAAAGTTATTTGGAATAAAAATTCCATCAGCAAAGAAACATAAAAGATAATTCTTTACGTAATAGACATCTTATTTAGTAGACATTAAACACTATTAAGACATTTAGTAGATAAGTTGGTATATGTAAACTAGCGACTTTATACCTATTATATACAAAAATAATTAATATAATTAATATATCATAAGAAAGGCTGCTAAAGTTATAAAAAAAACTTTTTTTTTATAGTTAACCATTTTGGCTTTATAATAAGTTTTGAATCACGCCGAAGTTTAAAACGCATCTAAAAAAAACAAATCGCGTTTAATCAGATATCTTTACTATTATAATAAAGAGATAACGTTACTTAGTTTGCGAGTTTACGTAGTGTTATATATAGATATACTAAATTGATTTTTAACCGACTTCAAAATCAAAGTGAAGTAAAACAATAAGTGTTTGTTTGGTTAAATCGATGTTGTAGCATTTACTTGGTACCGACTTCTAAATTATAAAATAACTATTAAATCATATCTATATATATACTAAATGAAAATGCGTATTACTTTGTGGGAAGCAAATTTATTTTTTGCTTTTTAGTTTGAAACCGGTTTATTTTTTGTTAAAAATTATTTTATGAAAAATCTGTTACCATAAGTCAACTTATTTTAACAAAAAGCTCCGTGTAGGAGTTCTACGTAAGTGAAATCGAGACACTCAAATTAATGAATTAAGGGGCTTTATTTAAAGACAAAGATATCTATAAAACGTCACGTTTTAGAGTGGTGCAAACATTCAAGGAAGTGACAGCTGAGACTAAACTACAAGTCACCTAACTAAATGACATGGACTTTTTGCTCACAATTTTGACAATAAAAAACGTTTATAACTATTGCAATGTAGCCGTTATTTAAACCTATATACATAGACAGAATAAATCTAGCTTTGAATGAGCCTAAGATCTCTTATTATGTACAATATGTAGTTATGTAAGTATCCAGCTATTATATCTGCATAAAATGTATAAAAAAAAATTAACCCTTTTGGTTATTTAATTTTAATAAATATTTTTTTGTCCGATGACAAAATATATAATCCGTATTTTCTGTAGTTTCATTACAATTTATTAATTGGTTTTTGCGAAATTAAGTAACAAACATTAAAAGACGTGTTTATAACTAGTAAGGATTTGTAACAGTGCGATTGTTCAGTTCTATGAGATTCTAAAACTAGACATCATTAATTAATATTAATTAATACTGTAAACCTGAAAGTTTTTTGGTCTTTCACGTAAAAACTACTGAATGGATTTGGCCGAGGTTTTTGCATCCATTTCTCTAAATACTACGAACGAAAATTACTCGGGTAAAACCTCGAAGCGTGGCTAGTCAATTAGCATGAAAGAAGAAAAGCACCGTATCTAAAAAACACTATATCGACTATTTTAGCGAATTTTTTCGAACCTACTCATTCTTTTGTCACGTTCCATCTTATTATACTAGTCAATTTCTAAGCCCAGCTAACCCCAAGAATTCTGGACGAATAATAGACACGATCGAGGCTGTAGAAAATTACAATACCTTCTATTATGTATCGAAAAGGATTTTTATTAAAAAGAAGCAGGTGTTAAATGAACAAAGGCTTCATTCATTCTTCAGAGGCTAAGTGTGTGCGTCATACGTAAGATTTGGCGAGTTCACAGCGGTCAAGGACGGTGTGGGCAGACAAACCTGCGAACCCGGATACAGCCTTAATACTGGCCTAATATAATCATACTATAACCATAAATTATAGTGGAGTTTAAAAATAAATGTCCTTAAAGAATTACGTTGTATTTTTAATCTATATTGTCTGCTGGGTATTCACGTTTGTAGAAGTCTATATAAGTAGTAAATAAAACCGTTTTTAAGCTTGAAAATATTGATTAAAATTATTTTAAATTTGGAACGATATATTAAAACAATAATTATAACCTGCCTGCAGTTTTAAATTAAAGGATTTAAAAAATGTGATATTATAATTGTGACGCTCGGAGGGTACTTGCATAATTTCAATGGCGCGGTCTTTGACTGCGCGTGTTGTTTATCTATTAATATTCGTGTTTTTCCCATTCTACATCGCAAGTGTATGTGATCTTTCCGGATTTAAATTTTCCATTAAGTCACATCTCGTATGTGTATTCATTTAAATATAGAACTTATTTAACTTCATTTTAGCGTACAGAAGTAAAGATTCAGGTAGTTTTTAAATAAGCAGCTGATAGTTAATAAATAAATTATTAAATATTGTGTAATAAGAGATAGCTTACCGCAAGGAGGCTGTATCCGTCGTACACCGCTCGGAAAACTTGTAAGAAGCCGCACGATTATATCACGGCGGGTACATACCGGTCACTCGAACTTTGTGAAATGGAACCAAAAACGCGAGTAACACGAGAGCCCTGAACACGAGCGGCGGTTGGTGAAAATTCGTGGTTACTGCGCTTTTGGTGTGGGTTGTTTAACCGGGGCCTGCGCCGGGGCCGCGGCTGAGCGCGTGCGTGCGCGGGCGGCGCCGGCCGACGACTGGCTGCCGCGCTCCCTCCACCCCGCCCGCGCACCGACCCCGCCCCTCCCACGTCACGATCCTCGATGACCACAGACAAACCATCCCAACGATTCGGAATTCAAATTTTAATTGCTCACACGACGGTTACGTTCGAGCGAAGCGAAACATGGCCGAAATTCCATCATGGCCGACCGATTCGCGATCGTTCCAAATGCGAATCGTATAATATGTATTTGAAACGTCCTCCCAATTCAGGAGATATCGCGGTACTGAAATAACCGGTTCCGTATCGGCTTGACAGTTTATTCAAATAGTCGAACCGTCGTTGGCTCATTTGGGTGTAATTACTTATGAATATGGAGTGGTTACACTGGTTTGAGATGAAATGAGCTGGCTTTTGGCTCAGATCAGTCCGTCGGTACAAATTTGATGTCGACAACCGAATTATTTACATTCAATTGCATTAAGGCACTATTAAATAAACGTAGTCTCTAAAAAGGATGGTTCTTAAAGTGATACTTAATATTCTGTCTGATTATATGCTTTTAAGAAATTAACCTTCTTCAATTTCTAATATCTTAAGCGGATCAATTGAATTTTTGTTTTTTCAAACTGCTAGTCGTAGACGCTTAATATGTAAATACTAAAACTTAGCCTAAACATACTTTATATTATTAATTTAGATACAGAAATATATGAAGTGAAAATTTTACTTATCTAAATTTAATCATCAAATCTTAGAATAACCAATAAGTACTAACATTTCTTCTACCAAGAAATATATATAAACCTAAGTATACTCCCTTTCCATGCTTAATTATCTTAGAATAAATTTAATGTTTTGGGATCTACTGAACCGATCTTAAGAATTATTTCACCCATTGAAAGCCACATTATTGCTGAGTGTCAAAGGCTATATAAAAAAAACCGAAAAGGAAAATTAGCATTATGCCCAACGAAGTGGGCACGGGTCAGCTAGTTTTTTACAAATCTCTAAAGTGAAGTAATTTTTCCATAACAGCTTTTTAATAAGTTAAAACTAATTAAAAAGTTACTCATTCGATACAATAAAACCAAAATACAGTTAACATATCCAATTTGTATATATTATAATCTGTGGTATTTATAACCTGTGTATGTATAATCTGTGGTAAGTAACAGGATCGAAGACAACGTCACCGCGCACCACTAATGTGCGGTCTACATTTTTTGTGCCGTAGAAAGGAACTTGATTGATACACTGGTATTTTTTAATTTATGGATTATTTTGGAACGTGGGAAGTATTTTTGGGCTTCAATTTAAATCGTATGCCTTCTTAACGTACGTATGTAAAAAACAACCCTTTTAAGATTTAGTTTATGCGGACGTAATAAAAATGATAGCAATATAATCTGTCGCAATAGTTTAAGATTTTGAATTTACATAAACCCGACAATTTGTTGAGCTGTCAGAAGCATTTAAAAAATGAACTGAAGAACTGTCAGATAGAACGATTTTTTTTTTCAAAACAATTTTTAATTCACAAGGAGGACGTCAATTCTTACAGTTTTACTCTACAGTATAATGTAGATTAATCTATGCCAATTTCCAATGTTATAAATATTTGGTTATCATAATAGCCTACACGAATCGATTTATGCATCGTTTATTTTCCCCTCACTAGGTAAGAAAAGTATAAAACATGTTTTTAAAATGTTTTAACGTGTTATCTCGCCCTACAGTGAGTATAACAATTTCGCTATAAAATCCATTGCCCTGCCTCCATTTCCTGAGACACAAGAAACCGTTAAGTCGAGATCAACCGACGGTCATGATTTGCGCATTTCGTATGCATACTTATAGTACGGCTGACGTCCAGTGGACAAGCTAAGAATAAGCTATATATAGTACAAGCTGCTGCCCGCGACGCCGTCCGTATGGACTTTGATATAAACTTTGACCCCCCTTCACCCCCTTTTAACTCTTTTTTCCCGTTAAAAAGTAGCCTATGTTCTTTCTCAGGCACTAGACCATCTATGTAGATATCTATCAAAGATAAGAGTATCTGCTCTTATCTTTGATAGAAAAGAGTTGATAGATATTATAAAGCAATTTCAATGATAATAAAATTTGAAAATCTTTATGAATATGGTTTACCTCAAATCTTTCTATAAATTCACACACCAGATAGGGAATAATAAAAAAAAATGTTATAATAATTGCAAGTAACTGAGAAGAAAGCTTAGTCCCTATAGGGTACGAAAGAGAAAAACTAATACAAAAAAGCTTATATACGGTCGAATTGAGAAACCTCCTTTTTTTGAAGTTGATTAAAAAAGAGATACCAATACTTTACATTAGGTTCATTAGCAAGGTTGGTTCTACCATGAGTCGGCCATTTTGACCGTTAAGCCGATGTTAGCTTATAGCTTTAAGTGTACAAGCCCTTGAAATCTAAGCTTATCCCTGTATATAAAGTATCTATCAAAGTTTGTAGCACAATAACACAATGGAGGCGGTCGTGACTCCAACCTTCTTACCGTCTGACTCATATTCTTGCTACAATAAAATATTATTTTATTTATTAACTAACCTTTCTATTAAGTATGAAAAAATTTAAAATTAACTTCATTTGTAACTATTTATATTTGTAATATTAAAAAAACATTTATTATCGTGATTTTGTTTTTAACTAGTTTTTAATCATGTAATTTTTTGGCTATAAGAATAGGCTAATAAAATAGCGTAGCGATCTGCAGAAAACTTTATTTATTCAGTGAGAAGACCAAGCGTTTCATGTTTCTGTATAAATATACTAAATTGCCCCTACTATTAATTTAACTAAATTTATTATTATATTAACACTAATCCAAAATTTAGGCATCTTTAATTTGTTATGCACCAAAAAGTGATCCTAATGAAGTTACTAGTAGATGACTTTGCGTTCCTAACCTTACTTTTCTCTAAAGAGAGAACACTATTCAATTATTAATATCGAATTAAATATATTATATATTTATCATTGAAATTATACTTTTATCATCTGTGTAGCTACAGTTTAACATTACTTTC
>JADANM010006098.1:9555661-9606025 GCA_026213755.1 Eurema hecabe
GATTTAATAGTTATTTTATAATTTAGAAGTCGGTGGCAAGTAAAACAATAAGTGTTTGTTTGGTTAAATCGATATTGTATAGATTGGTGTAGCATTTACTTGGTACCGACGTCTAAATTATAAAATAACTATTAAATCGTTACTATATACTAAATGAAAATGCGTATTACTTTGTGGGAAGCAAATTAATTTTTTGCTTTTTAGTTTGAAGTCGGTTTATTTTTTGTTAAAAATTATTTTATTATATATATAAGATCATAAAGATATGTTCTGTTTCTTCAAGTATGAAACGTAATATCGAAGAGAAAGCCAATTTCCAAGGTAATACCAACCAAATGGAATGCACCGATGTCCCGTAAGAAACACATTACCTTATTATGCATTAAATTAGGTCGAATTGTGTCATACGTAAGGGCTCGTGTACTAAGGAAATGTCTTTTAAATATAAAGATAAACGCTGCTTCGAATTTATTAATTTTTTAAATTATTTACGTTTTCTACTAGCTTTCTCAAAAATATTTTTGTATAAAATAGCTACTTCCACTAGAATCTTCCATTAATTTCCTATTTCTCCTATGTATACCATAGCTCTGTCTATCACAGACTGAACTCAATCTGAGAAGGTCGTTGTAACGGTCTATTCGATGTGCACTTTACATATTTTATGCAAATCGTTTGATATTATGCGTATAATTTAAAAAGTCTTGCAACAGATGTAAGTAGCTACGGTGATGGTGTAAGCTTTAGGCTTTTTAATTTTCATTAATTATATCAATCCTATACAAGATAATATTAGAGTCTTACGTTCAATTAAACATTTTTTTTTGATGGAGTGGTGAGACGAGCTGGACGCACTCCTGATGGTAAGAGTAACGCCAGCCCATAACTATTGCTGATTGCAATACTACCCGAAATGTTGCTCTAATTTACTTAAAAAATACTGACTTCATGATAATACCGATTTAACAAAAAAATTGTCGTACAAATTGGTTCATCATGGTCATCGGCGGAGATATTGCGTATAAAAAAGTTCATCCCCACTTTTCCACCTTTGGGGGTTTTTTATTATTATATTTAAATGGGACCACCCTTGAGGTATAACCTATACGCCGAAAAAAGATTTGTCCAAATCGGTTCATAATTGGCGGAGTTATCGCGTAACAAACAGAAAAAAACATACGGGTCGAATTGAGACTCCTCCTTTTTGAAGTTGGTTGAAAAGTATAACCTACATTTAAATCTGTACACTGTTTTAAAGCTTCATTTTCATCGCTACTTTCAATCATACTATATATTCACAATACCATCAAAACTAACACACGAGTCAAATAAAGCCTGCAAAAATATACGCGGTTAGAATCGTATACAAACCAGAACTTTTTGTGTTTCTATTTTCTCCCACTTCTCCGACCTACATGGACTTCAGTCGTTCAGTACACAAACCTGTATTTTTATATGGTCTACATAAATATTTTAGATCACCATTCGGTCACGCTTGCTTGTTCGTAATATCTATAATATCAAATATAGATAAATAAAAAATATATATATGAATATAATTATTATTAGCACAAGAAGATTCTTTGCACATTTTAAAGATTTCATAATAATAAAATAATTTTTAACAAAAAATAAACCGCCTTCAAACTAAAAAGCAAAAAATAAATTTGCTTCCCACAAAGTAATACGCATTTTCATTTAGTATATAGAAATGATTTAATAGTTATTTCATAATTTTGAAGTCGGTACCAAGTAAATGCTATATCAATCTATACGATATCGATTTAACCAAACAAACACTTAATGTTTTACTTGGCACCGACTTCTAAGTTTATACATGTATACATTAACACACATAATAAATCTTAGAAATATCAATACCTTTTTTAAACAATCATAATTACTTTTAACACGTTTTTCATATAATTATACACCATCACGCAAATTATCAAACATGATAATTTTAAATTAAAATCGCGGTAAAAGATCGTTTTAAATTCCAATGTAGACAACCAATTTTAAAACATGGCCGGTATCTAAAACATTTTTCGTAGAAACCAGTTAAAGTCATTAGCTAGACGCCTAGCTTAGGTATTATACGGGCAAGGCCACTCTAGCCGTTACTCAAAGACGCCGGTTCTAAAAAAATTAAAGATTTAGACTACGTTTTACTATTGTCTGGTCGAAACAAAGGTCGCTTTAATGCCATTGTATCATATAATGTTATTCCTAAAACAGACTGGAAACATGTCACGAGTGTGTCTGAAAAGTTTGTTGGCTTGGGAATTTTGTCTAGTCTAAAATTAGTAATATCAAACTAATGTAATTTTAAAAGTGAGACATTTGAAATACAAAAAAAAATCAAAATGTCATTTAGTATAGCATCCTTCTTTCATAATATTGGTCCGAGATCCCAGGGCCACCAGACGTCACGTATTTTGTAATGAACGAAATTTATGAGGATTTATTGCCTAAAATATATTCGATAAACAGCCAAAATTGGTCGTCTGAGCAAGCTAGTAGGTAGGCATACGTTCTTAGTACATACTAACACTACTCAATCGTCCACATTTCGTTCATTAGAAAATACGTGACCACTGACGTCTGGTGCCCCTGGGATCTTGCTCTATATCTTTTTTTTATTAATCGCATCCATAGTTCCTTTTTTTATACTCTCTATTATCATATCTGTAAGACCTTCTTTGTTTTAAGAAAAATAAAAACAACCAGCCATTCCTATTTTAAATTAGCTCTCCAAATTCAAAACCATTAGACCGGTACCAAATTACCAAGGTTCCGAGCGGGGTAAATGCATAAAAATTGAATTTAATGAAAACTTGGCCCTTATTAATTGTGTATGCCCCAGTGAGCTGGTACGGTCACGGAAGGTGCCTGCGACGCGCTACACTTGTTCCTTCAAATCATTGTTTCAATTATTGGTTCCGTATATTTAGGAAACGAGTCTTATATTGTAATATTTATGTAACATTTCAAAAGAACTCAAATTTTTTCTTGCTCATTTTTATAGATCAGGTGTAAAGAGAGACAGACGTTAGAAAATACATATATGTTAGTTTATATACGTAACTAATCTTAGACACTAACCTTAAAAGTACCCATTAATTACACAAACTAACCTACAAAATTTTTAATAATCTATTTTCATACAAATATAATTTTGATATCAACGTCAAGAATTTTATTTAATTAAAACTTGTATCATTCTTGGGAGCTACTTTTGGAGCTTCGAGGTTTTTAACCGACTTCAAAAAAGGAGGAGGTTTTCAGTTCGTCTGTATGTATAATAAACTATACGTAGCGATGCAATAAATATATTTTTAAAATATCTTTTGTGATTAATAATGATAGCATTAACACTAAAAAATATTTATATACTTACAAAAATATAAATAAAATAATTTTATAAACACCCAATTATCCAAATCCATCGAAATCGTGTACCAGGCTCTCATAAAAGCGAGGAGCATGTTCACGACTCATAAACACGACGGCACGGGACCCCGAAAACAAATTAGTCCGAAATCTGAGAAGTGAACAAATCAGTGTTTGTGTTCTTGAACTCGTGGGAGAACACACGATCGACGTAATTTCCGAACCGCCCACTGGAAACGGAGCTCATTTGTATTATATTTTATAACTTGTAACAATAGCTAGGTTGGATGTTTAAGCGTTTTAGCAATTTAGATGTGCGTTTATTCCAATTTTTGGTGTTTTATTTGTCAGGATATACATAGCTTCCGCGCAGCGTTTTATGGAATAATGTTCATTTTCTAATCTTTCAACAAATGACAATCTAGAACATTCCAAAAGGAGCCTATTACTATCTTCTTAAAAAAAGACCGTCAACACATTCGTGAGACTTCTTACGAGGGCTTATGGGCAGAGGTAGTCAGTCAACATGAGGTTTCCTATTTTATTTATTTTATTTTTATAAATAGGTTTCCGTCTGCTCGCTTGCTTCTTCCATACATGAATATGAAACAGTATTGAGAAGTGTTCAGGCAGAAATTTCTAGAACTTTCTAAGAATAAAAAACTTAACGAATATTTCAAATGAAAACAGTAAGACACAATAAGTGCTCACAACTTTTAAGACTCAACATTTACGCCAAACAAGCACTAAACCAAACGGTGAAACACAAAGCGGGCTAAAACAAAAATTATGCAAATCACAACTTTTATAACCGAACATAAAACGAGAAGTTTTTGAAGCAACAAAATTAAAAGCTAAGAATAGTCTGGATTTCTTGTTTCTTTTGCCATAACTTGCACCTTTGTCCTGAGGGGAACAAAATGAAGACTAGCTTTGGAATTTGTATTCGGCGCGCGTTTCGCATACAATAGACGCCCTAGTGTGCGTCATATGGCCTAGGTCTGTAGGCGGTAATTAATAGTCCTATTTGAAAGTTAGTACTTGGCTCTCTCCTTTTATTGTATTTCTCTTGTAGTGTTTTCTATGGAGTTTGTTGTTAATTATATATGTGACAGGCAAGTTAATACAATATATTATATAATGTTATATACCCTACACTAGATCAAATATTTTTATAAAAAGTTCCCATCTCGAGTCAAATAGGTCGGTAGCGCAATCGTGAAACACACAAGTTTCGACTGTCCATAAGTGTAGATTGCTTATCATTAGACAAACCTCCTGCTCCACTTATAGGCAGGGAACATACAGTTAATGAAAACATAGTATTCACGCTAAATCGATTTAAATGCTTTTTAGATATGTTTAGACGCTTCATAGGTCGTGAAAAAAATAGTTTTTCAAATATCATAAACTCGAAGCTATCCCGATATTCTTATAAGGAATTTAACAGTGAATAATAAATAATTCAACCACCTTTATTGGTAAAAACTCATTACACAATGCATTAAGATCCAAAAATCCTCTTAGAAAATTAAGCGAAATCTTATCATCAAATGAGTTGAGATTTATAAAACCGTTTAGTTGACACAAGTGATTAATTAAATCCTTTTTATCTTGAACTAATGGAAGGCCAGTGTTGCTGGTCCATTATTAATCACCATTGCTTTTAAATGCTTACCACTTATACTAGAATCAGTTCGTATTCTCTTAACGGTTAAAGAGGTAACCAATCTAACGTGGTATACCTATAATAATTTATTTAGTTAACAAATTATGAGTTACCATATTCTATTGCGTGGTATAAAGCAATGGAATATGGTCAATTTGAAGTACGCAAATATTATTTTATGAGTCTGAAATCTGAAAACTGAAAAATTATAAAGATGTTACTGTTTGTTAGTAAATTTTTAATCTGCTGAGGGCCAAATACTCATACGCAAATTAAATTTAAGCACGCCTTAAGACTCCTAATTTTAACTGAATTGTATGGCGAACTGTCAGATTGGACCGGTTTAAGTTGTACTTAATTTTAAGTTGCGTTGTAGTATTCCGGCATAACCCGACCAAAATCATTGATAATTAAAGTCAAGTTAATATCCAAACTCAACTTCAATCTAAGTCAAAGCCAAAGTCAAATATTTATTGTTAAACTAGCCTGAAATTCACACAAAACATAATATTAAGAATATTTGTCTAACATAGCTTTAAGTCTCCAGTACATATTCCTAGATACCCTAAGCTTGTATCTATTAAAGTTTATTTTCTTTTGCAAACTGTCTGTAAGAATAACGAATAAAGGTTGTAATGCATAAGTCTAAGAAATAATAACGCTGCCTTGAACTTTATTGAAGCTTGATAATTTATCTTTATATATTTTTCTATTACAATCTGCGAACCTAGCACAATCTTTATCTTAATAATTTTATTCATATTATAACTGACCTAGAAATCGTGGTCTCTATTGATTTTAACTTTAGAATTACTTTTTCGTAATAAATATTATTTTAATATCCTACACTTACATTACATATCAAAAGATTTAATACAAATATATAGTAATTTGCTTATACTTTCAAACGTCACCTACCAAACTATTTAAATCGCTTTGTAACGATATAACAAGTTCATTAGTTCATCAGCTTTTATTACGAACGAAAACGAACGGTAAACGAACGTCCGCCTATGAACAGTCGCCTCCAGTGCCCCGAATTACCGAACGAAAATAAAATCTCCAATGGTATGCCTTTATTCCACATTACTCTTTTTCGACGGTGCACTCTAGAGGGTGAATTTCAGACGAGCCCTGTTCAATCCAATGTCTCTACCACGTAACATCTTCTAAGTAATATGCTAGGTGTGTTCCAACCACGAGACTCCCCGGCGCGCTCCATACCAGGTTATGACGACGTATCCCTACTCCCTACCTGCATAGAACTTTATTACATTCAACTCGAACAATGAAACGATCGACTTGTAAAGCTATTGTAAATTTATTAGCCTCTTAAAAAGCCTATTCATAATGAGATGACATTTGCACTTTTTACTCTATAGAGATTTGTTAAAAATCTCGTAGTTATGTTTTTATTGCCCATCTGGTATAGGTCGCGCCATTTATGTTTAGCGCTGGACGAGAATAGCTGCGCATCGGTAGCATCGCGCTCGTAATTGACGTATTGGTGCGAGAAAGACAACATGACTGGGACAACCAATCAACGCTCGCGCACCGGACGATCACGCGCCCCGCGCGCCGCGCCCTTACCTCGATACCTTATTTTTGACTTCTGCGCAGGTTTCGTTCAGCGCTAAAGATTCGTGATGCGACCTATAGGCCCCTTTTCTGGAAGCATTCGGAGCACTTTTTACTGTATGTACTTATAGTTTAATTGTTGATAATTAATCTTAGGATGCAAAACTCATTATTACTCAAAATTAAACAATATAAATTAACCTATTATCATTTTATTACAATTTAAAATTAAATTTTTTTCCAAAGAGAAGCAGTTAAATGTTATCTTGAACATGGCCTCAAATAAAAAAGTATCTACATAAAAAAATAAAACCGTTCCATATTTAAAATGCTGTCAAGTCTTAAACTTATTACCTGTCAAAAGTTGTAGGATCATATTTGAGACATGGTTAATTCCAGATAACTTTTCGAATTAATACTTTTAAAGAATTTTAAGTTGATTTAATATGATATTTTCGCAATAGCTTACGTATTTCCTAAATATTCTACTACCTACAAAAAGTATTTGTCACATTATTTCTGATTGTCATACATAAGGAACATGAAATTTTTGAAAAATATGAAGTCTATACTAGAATTATACATGAAATCAAACTTTACTAGATAATCAATTACAAAATATGTTTTTTAAATATTAGATAGATTATAGATTTTAATAATAAAGGTTAATATAAAATAAAATAAAATATTAAAATAAAAAAAATAAATAAATTTCATCGAGTAAATTATAACATAAACCCCACAATTCTAAACAATTTTCCGTTCTAAGTAATCTATCAAAAAATACAATCATACAAATGTCTTTTTGCCCATTTTACATTTTGTCTAACAATTGTATCAAACGAATAACAAAAAACGTACTCTGTAGTAACAAACCAATTATAACGCGACATAATTACATTCCAGTTCAGATAATTCTATTTTTTATTAATCGAAATGTATCAACTGAGGCAATATTAGTGAAACTGGTCTACCCACGAGATCCGGTTAGATACCCTAGCTAGAAGTCAGATAGAACAAACACATGCACGGGAATACGAACCTTATTACTTAGTTATAGCAGCTACACTCCTATGAACATTTATAGCTTTTTATCTCTAAAGGTTGTCTGTATAAGATCGGTGTAAGGTGTACTCTGAGCGTCGCGCTCTCGTCGTAGGCGGCATTTAGAAAGACCTAGATTATATTTCAATAGTAATATCTATTGACCTGCAGTTTGTTTCTTATGACTTATTTGCGGCTGGTACTGGTTTTAATAAGTATAATAGCGATTTCACGCTCATATGTCTGTCCTTCTCGTATTCTTGTGTCTCTTTTTCATCGAATCTGTGAGTCCTTTAGCAAGGGTTAATTTTTATTCGATTCTATAAAAAAAATAACTCATATTTAAAAGTATCAATTGCTCCCATTTTAATTTATAACGTAAGTTAAAAGATAGATAGATAGATAGATAGATAAAAACTTTATTCCACAACACAATACACAAAACAAAATACATCTGAAGAAACATACAATAGACATTTCAACAAATAAAAAGTACACACAAGAATAGGTATGTGCATTGTGCCCAGGAAAAGGTGCCTGGCTCAGCTGTAATGCCGCAGCGTTAGCCACGGCGCTGGTATTCTGCCAGTGCCTGGGGAATGGGGAAGAGGGAGAATGACATTAAGAGAGAAAAGAAGGGATGATGAAACAGTGTAACATGAATATATACTTTAATATATAAGTTGACAATTAATATATATATTATACATACAATAGATGTTTCTAGAATGTAATTTTTAAGTATATAAAAGGAAAAATCTATAAATATATTTACATACATACATACACAAAAATACATAATAATACTGTGCAACCTAGTTGTAATTGTTAATATCGTGCTCATATAAAAACATTCGATATTTACCTTTAAAGCTGGCCCGAGAGCGAAGGTCTCTAAGAGGGGGTGGGATATTATTCCAACATTTGGTTGCACAGTATTTAAAACTTCCCCGAAATGCCGAAGTCCTGTGTTGAGGGATCGACAGTGGGTTGGTAGCTTTCCTCACAGGATATTTAGAGTTATTCTGTCGCCATTGTAGTTTGTGATATAAGTACGGAGGACATTTGAATTTAACGAGATCGAACAAGAAGCAAGCTAGATGGAGCTGTTGCCTTTGCCGCATTTTTAACATTTTAGAATTTCGGAGGAACGGGGTGACAGATGTTTGAGGGGGAATATTAAAAATGTATCTAGCGCAGGCGTTTTGTACTCTTTGAATTAGTCTTTGTGATCTCTGTAAAGGAATAACTGTCTTAATTTAATAAAATTGCTATATGAATCCTACTCCTATTGAACTATTGGATATAATATTAATTGTTATTCTGTGTTTTCATTGGTAGCTTTTTAAAATTAAGAAATAATATCAGAACTATCTTTAAATAAAAAACGCGTTGAAATGTATTCCTTGTAAGGAATGAGCCAAGACTTCTTTAAATACGACCTTATTCACGCCATCCATGGAACTGTGTTCGCGCATTTCTCTAACATTTACCACAAGCGATCATAGATCTTATGTAAAAGAAATAAGGTTTAGTATAGTATAAAGGGATAGCAAGTAAATTGGCATGGTTCAAGGGTTGGAATTTCCACAATTGTGGCTTTTGTTCGACACCCAATTGGCACAATGTCTAACAATGACCTTACTAGCTCTGCAAGAACAGCATGACTGAAAATGGTGTAACTATTCAAGGGGTTATGGGACAGTACATAACTATTGAGAAGCATCAATCAATATTAACACTTCGCTAATGTCATTTGTTATTGATAAATTTAAAATATGGCAACAATTATGACGAATTAATTTTATAGTATGCTACCCATAGATTTAGAATGAGTTTCGCTACTATGATGCTACCTGACTCGGTGAACTTGGAATATATTTACATTCAACCGAGTGACTGAAAATCATGTCATTTAGTATAAAAATGTAACATATCCTAAACATACTATTAAATGCAAAACTTTTAGCCGGCAATTGTTGAAAAATAAAACGTTATTTTTTGAAATTTTGTAGTATACCATATTATATTTGAACCTTTTTATTTTTTTAATTCTACAAATAAAGGAGCTTTTGTTTGCTTTTTAAAGTTTAAATTCATAATTTATTAATTCAGAATTTCATAGGAACTCTATAATCTTCTCGACTATTTTGTTGGACTCAAAATAAAACAAAAGACAAAAGTATTTTACTACTGTACTTTAAATAATAACAAAAGATAAATTCCAAGGAAGACTAAAGCATTTTCCAATATTTTCCGCAGCCTTTCTCGGAGTCAAACGAAATTGTTGACTTAACAAAGAACCACACAGTAAAGGGTTTGCTGTTTTCTGCATATTTCTCGTTTAAACAAATCTAACATTTAACTTTGAACTAAAATGATAATAAATTCTAATTCTACTGGGATTGTTTCGATTTAAATAACTCTGCTTTAATAATATTGTTTATCACGTACAATAATAAATTAACAATATGTCACTAGTTTAAAAATATAGCTTATATACATACGAAACAACATTTCTGACAATGTGAAAATACCTCTCTGTAAAACCGTTAAACCGATTTTCAAAATACTTTTAAATAGAAAGTCACCTCATTAATTAGTATTAAATATATGTTTGACGCAGATACCGAAGGACATACTAGATCATAAAAGATGAATACTAAATGCTGGTTAAGCACAAATTTACGGCACCAAAGCTCACGGGCACATAACTCAGGTGGACAAAGCACGTCAAGATTATAATCTGAGGACTGTACCTATAATATCTATAATGGCTCATTGTCAGACTACGCGGACGATTACGAAACTAAAATGGTATGGAGGCTACTTGTATGGTCATTCGATAAATTGTTTTAAAGTACTGAAAACGATTTTTTGACTAGGATATTTTTCCAAGATATTCAAAAAAATAAATGAAAAAAATCCGCAGGTATAAAGATCTGAAAATTGGTATTTAAATGTAATAAAAATTAATCGTAGCGGCTAAGCTGATGTAGGGTACTAAAATGAAATTTCACAAAGGTAGTTCTACGGTAACTATGGTACAAAAATAACGACTTCAATAATGATAGGTGTCCTGGAAACAATTTCCCATACGTATTCCGGCACCGCACGTATGGGAAATGGTTGGCATTAAATAATTTATTTAAACATTTGGATCATAACCTAACTTATATTACAACGGAATCGAATTCTACAAAGGCAAAATCGAGAAATTCAGCAGGTATGTTCATAGTTTCACTGGGGTAAAAAAACCCACATCCGTATTGTAATATATTTTTTTTACATATAAAAATATATTTTTTAGATATGATTATTGTATAGTATATAACGAAGATCTTTATTTATCTGTCCTAAGTGCTTTAATATTTAAAACTACGCAACCGATTTGCATGCGTTTTTTTTTAAAGATAGAGTAAGAAGAAGGTTTATATGTATAATAAATGCGTAATATGTGCGTGCAAAGCCGGGGCTGCTCGCTAGTAATAAATAAATTTCAAAAGCTTCGGGAATAGATCCCCAAGCTATCTAGATGGAGCCTATCTCAGGACAGCCACGCTTCTGTTAGCCGCTTATCTATCAAACAATACCTTTCGTTTTGTTCCATTGAAAGCACTCTATAGACTGGGGAAACTTAATTATATATGGTCCCTATTATTTTCTCAGCGTTTTCTAGATTTTGTTCGCATGTCCGAGTTGAGGCTTTGAGTGTAGGCTCCATCTTTTATTTGTAAGAGTTATTTTTGTTTATTGTTCCTTTTTATCTACATAAAATAATTGATATTAAAGTTATAATGAAAAGTTGACTACAAAAACACAATAACGCTAAAATATTCCATTGGTTGTATAGGTGTTTTTTGTGTTATACATATATACTAGTCATGAGATTTTATAGTAAAACTTCTTAATCCATAAAACTAAACTTTTAAAAATAATTATTTTAAAAAGAACTTGTAAACATTACGTTCTTAGGTTAAGTTTATAGTTGAGCACAATATAAGTACGCCGTTATTATGATACTCTGAAGTTTTACTTATTAAGAACCTAAGAAAGAGCCTTCATGAAGCAAACAATCACAACCTCGGCATCACTACAACAACTACGATGTCACTCTTTGCGACGTATATAATCCTATTACTATTATAAAGGCGAAAGTTTGTAAGTATGGATGTATGGATGTATGGATGTATGGATGTATGGATGTTTGTTACTCTTTCACGTAAAAACTACTGAATGGATTTGAATGAAACTTTACCACAATATAGCTTATACATCAGAATAACACATAGGCTACAATTTTTGAGGATTGTAAGGGAGGAAAGGGAGGGTCACAGTTTATATGAAAGTCCACGCGAACGGAGTCGCGGGCAATAGCTAGTAATATATAAATAAGTATATATTAGAGTATTTTCTTCTCCTACAATATCCCTATCTCTATATCAAATAACAAATCTGTCAACGTCAGACAGTCAGTCAATTACGTCTTGGCGTACAAAATTACACACGAGTTTATAATATTCATAGTATTAACAACGTCCCCAAAAACATATTCTCTTAAAAGTTAAAATAAAAAAGAAATTAACTTTTTTCTTCATCTTTATTATGTCGTTAAACTTTGGAAAACTCATTCAATTTCTACGCGTCTTCCGAAATTGATAATTTCATTTCTAACGTTCGAGTAAATTACACAAGTTTCTTTCCATCTCATCTTGTATATGTTGAATTAAATTTACCGTATGTACACACATTACTTACAGTAACATTTATTATTATACATTTTAAAACTCCTGTATAAAAAGTCTAATTAATATCAATCAACTAGGATAAATATTTTGGAATCGTCATGGTTTTACAAAAAAATCATTCACCGCCGGTACGGAAAGCAGTTTCTACATAAAAGAAAGGGCAAGAAACGTTGATAGATGCTTTTTTACATAGAATTGTAGTAAAATAAATAGTAATTACTTTTTAAAATAGAAGACAACGAAGACACACAAATAAAATTAGTAGAAATTTCCTAAATCCATTAAAAAGTTGGACTTAAAATAATACATTTTTAAATGTGTTTTTCGTAACATTCTTCCGCGAGCTTGCAGTGCATTTTCCCATCACTCAAGAGATCCTCAATTCTAGTTTTATATAATTCCCAATGCACTATAACCATATCCAATCTCCGGAACTTAAAGAAATAAAAACACGTCCATACCAAAATCATTAAGCCCTCAACACGACAGAAAACACCATCATTAAGTCAAAGTCGAAAAGAAAAAGACTTAACAATATGCGAAATAATTTGCATAAATATAAAAAGAGCAAGAAACGCCGGGCGGAATGCATGTTGTTTTTTAGCGATGGTCCTCTCGCATAAATGAGGAGCTGACGGTTTGATTCCGATCGCTCATTTAAATACTTTTCTGCTTCACGAATACATCTTATTACAATACCAGACTGCTCTAGTTGGCTGGCAGAAGTTACTTTTCAAAGTGCTTCTGTGTATAAGTTCTCATTCGTTTTACTGGTTTAGTATTTTGTTATATTATACAGAGATTTATTCGTTTGTGTATTTGAAGCTAAAGAACTAAAATAAAGTTGTCGAATATCTTAATGTTGAAGCACCAATCTTATATAACAGATAAAAAATAAGAAATAAGGATATATATAACGGTCTATTTGAAACCTTTTTAAATCCTTGCTGCTCTAGGCTATATAATCTTTGTATAATATTCTGTTTCAAAGCCAGTTTGTTTCACAAGTGATTTTTGATCAATCTTGTCTGAATTGACAATTAAAAAATCACAAAACCAACAATTTAAACTCAAAATGTTTATCGTCGTTACAATCTTCCGAAGTTTACTACTTCGAACCTCTTATTTTATCTAAGACTGTATTCCCTGACGCTTCATCTAAAACCAATCGTTAACTATCAGTTATCTTTAAAAAAAGTCTACCCGTGTGTGGTCTTGCTATAAAAGAGCATTATTTTTATCGCCTTAAAGCTAGGACGAATCTTAGCGGGGTGCTTGCGTTGTAAGCGTCAATCAGAATCCATAAAGCATGTAATTAGGAGGATAGATAGATAGGAATCAGGTGCGAAGAGATGGCTTTTTGTGTCTTGTTGTGGTGAAAAATGGTTGGAGATTGCGTGGCGATACTGTGAACCAAATAACTTATTACTCGACCATATAGAGGAGTATGTAATAAAAATAAGCACATACTTGCAATTTTTACAGCCTCTTTAATTTACAGGCTTATACAAGGATACTAAGGTAGATTTAGGCAATCAAATAATAGGCATACGTATTAAATGTCAGTTGTAAAACAGTGAGCATTTTAAAAGGCTTTTAAACCATTTGATCTGAACTTATTCAATGAGTACTGTTGAGTATGCTATATGTAAGTACATGAGTATGCGACAAGAGTCTCATTAGTACAAAACTGGATGTTATAAGAGACTCTTAGTAACGAGAAAAATATAAGTTTCTCACTGTAGTACAGTGTAGCTCAAGTAAAGAATTGTTATAAAAAGTAAGTCACTGATTATAATAATAATAAAAATAACAATTTATTTTCTATAATAAAGTGATTCACAAAAAAAATTACCCAGGCTCCCAAGATAGTAAAGACTGTTTTTCAGGAGCATGTTAGGTTTTTTAGGTGTTTAGTTTTCAGGAGTATACGGCACCGACATAAATCGTTCAAATATTTCCAATAGGTATATAAAAATTTTATCAAATAGAAATCTGACTACAAGGAATTAATCTTTACATTTTTATGTATTTGGTAGTCAATAATTTAAATAATATTCTCTAAAATATTCTTAATTTAATGTGCTATAATTCGCTGTTATAGTTTGTGCTTTGAATCCGGCTTGAAGGACCATTGTGGCTACTGATCCAAATCCGGCTCTAAGGACCAATATAAATATGTAGCTTTAAATAAACACGTACAGCAAATTAGATTACAACGTAGTTAAGATAGAAAGAAAGAAATATTTATTCCAGTAATTAGTTATACTGGCAGTGTTTAAATAATCAAATATTATTCGTTCTATCACTATTCAAATTGTCAAAAAAATCAATAGTACAAATCCTGCTAAAAAAAATTAATTTATTTCTACTCTATGCTAGTTCAGAACTCAAACGGTGTCCAGAGACGCTCCATTCCACCTTAATTAAAGTTGACAAACTTTTAACTTAAAAAAACCTAACAAAACTGAGTTATTAGTTTTGCGACGATAAACGACGTCTACAACACATAATTTGAAAAAATCTATCTGTTTAAAAAGGATACATCGTAATTTATTTCAAATGAATTAAAAATAGTTATCTACCGACAGACATAGAACCGAATAAATCTAGTAATATGAAAATATGTTCTTATATCTGTGGCTAAGAACATGGAAGTCACGAATTCACTACAGCATGCACATTGCACATATTTAAATATGCTAAGACGCTCAAATTCCTGCATAGACCGATATTTTACTAACAAATAGATTTTGCTGGATCCCCAACATTTGTCTTGTCAGCTGTCTCGCATCTCTGTTGTATAGTACTATGAAGAATATGGAACAGGAATATTAGACGTTCTTTGGAATTAAGCAGCTTTCATGAACTTTGTAGTGTAGTATGATGATATAATCCAATCGATAGAGATAACGAAGAGTGCCTCTTATCTTGAGATTATCTATTTAAAAAAATGCCTTGATTTTTAAAATATAAAGAGGAAGGATTTGGGTTTTTTGTTTAAAGAGCTATATGCGTTGTTTTTTTTTTGGAAGTATCAAAATAATTATAATTTCATCATTAGCGTTTTTCAAAATATAGTGTTATACTTTTATTGACGTTGCCTATTAATTATATTGATTTTTCTTCAACTTACGATTTGATTTACTTGCAGAAATGGATGTTTAAGAGGCTTTTATTAGCACAGTACGAGTATGTCACAGAAACACAGATTAATGGAAGCACACATTGAGGGCATGAGACGCGACTGACCTTTGCGACGTCGCTTCATGCCGATATCTCCGTGGGATCGTATTTTTCGTTTAACCCTAATGTACGTTGCAAATCATTTGAAGCATTGATTAAGCTTTTATTGTTGAACTAACGGTAAACTTTATTCAAAGGTATTGATGTGATTCATACGAATTAATTAGTTACAAATGTCTTCATCTATAGTAATATTATAAAGAAGTAAAGTTTGTATGTCTGTTAAGTTGTAAGGGGTAATCTCGGGATGTAACTGAACCGATTTTAAAAATTCTTTCACCGATAGAAAGCCACGTTATTGCTGAGTGTCATAGGCTATATAAAAAAAGGATTGTTAACATTATGCCCAACGAAGTGGGCACATAACAACATTACGTTTTTAAGAGTAATTTTCGTTGAGTATTGCTGTAAGTCAGCGCTGTAATTCCCATTGATTCAGCATACGTGAACTGTCACCCTTTTGTGTATCACCGGTTAATAGCTGTTTTTAATATTTTATTCACGTTAAAATGTATGTTCTGACATTTGTTACATTGTCATATTAATAATGTTACTGCAATTCAATTTACCTGCAGATACGAAAAAATGTTGGAATAATCCTATTTAATGATATTTATTTACAACATTATATAAATGTATCGTTAAGTTAAACAATGTAACTACGCAGTTTAAATAGCCCAGTCTATTCAATGTTCCTCTCAAATATCCGTCGGTGAAATCGCGGAGGTATTGCAGCTATTTATAAAATAAATTCCGATGTAAATTCTCCTCTCTCGCACTTAGCTTTATTTATAATATAGCCTTAAACCAGGCGCGGACAACCTTTGGTTCATTTTTTGTTATTTTTTTAAGCTTATAGAAATAATTGTTTTTTAAATAACTAGACTAATATAATGTTGTGTATGTAAAATAGTATATTTGATAGAGCAAATAAATAAAATTAGTGAATAATATACCGCATCCAGTTCTTAGCAATATCTTATATTAGCTACAGCGTAAAAGCGTAAGCCAAGTGTCACTTCCGTTTAAATGCTTAAAAGACATTCTTCTCATACTTTTTTTAAGTTTAATGGTTTACATTTCCGACGGGTTATAGTTTTTGTGTAATGTTATGACTTATAGATTAAAATTAAAAAAAAAGGATGTACCATAAGGTACTTTACCCTTTTTTTTTTTTTCTCGTGGGGAAATGCGCACGCATACCTGCAGTCCCAGGGTGGACTGCAGGTTATGTCGGTCTCCAACCGACTAAAACCCCACGCTATACCTCATGCCGCTGTATGACGGGGTCGCGGGTACCCTTCCGGACTCTTCCGTAACCCCGTCAGCAGCTGCCCGTTGCCAGGCCCGCCATGAGTTGACTAAAAGCCTCCTCATTGCGCTAGGCGACGTGAATGGCAAAAACCTTTCACGCCGCCCCAAAGCCGAACAGTGGACATTCCCCGATCCACTGTTCGAAGCGCTCTCTTATGCGACGTAACGCGCCACCTGCGCGCGTCGCACCCACCACTGGCCGCTCTCAAGTCCCCTCTTATAAAAAGAGGGATACCGAGAGCAGCCCCCTCGATCCAATTGGCTTCATCCAGGGTGCTGGATTACACCCCGAACTACTGAGCCCCCCCGCCGCGACAAGGCTTGGAATATGGGGGGAAGGTACTTTACCCTACCTACACTTACCTATACTTTCATAAACTACTAGCCGTTTCCCGCGGTTTTACCAGTTGGCATGTAAGCTATCCTATCTTTTAAGTTGGCTCAAACGGCACACGGTATGCCAATTTAATTTAAAATCGCTTGAGTAGTTTAGAAGTCCATCGCGGACAAACAACGTGACGCGTAATTTATATTAAAGATATAAGTTGCTAAAAATACCAAAGGTTTAGTACTCCAGCATGAAACATTGTTACTTCGCATCGGACCGTGGATGTCCTTAACGTCCCGATAATATCAAATAACGAGCTTTTACGCATGTCTTTGGGCGTGTGAGCTATGCTGTTTGCTTTAACTGCGGGTATTCCGCCTATCTTGACATTGGAAAGTGAATATTATTCATGCGATATAAAGAATCCATACTCCATACTTACTAATATTATAAATGCGTAAGTAACTCTGTCTGTCTGTCTGTCTGTCTGTCTGTTACGCTTTCACGCCAAAACTACTGAACCAATTGTAATGAAATTTGGTACACAGATCGTCTAGAGCCTGAGATAAAACATAGGCTACTTTTTAACTAAAAAAACGGTTATAAGGGGAAGAAAGGGGAAGTTAAAGTTTATATGAAAGTCCACGCGGACGGAGCCGCGGGCAACAGCTAGTGCTATATAAAGAAATAAACTAACTTTAAGATAAGGGTTGTCCTAATCGTTTAGTAGTAATCGTTAAGGCAATTGCGGAATCTATTTTAATTTTATAAAGGTTTAATTTGTGATCAAATTCAAAAGGTTTGAAGGTATTCATTTGGTCAGTTTCAAGTTTGGTGGTTTATTTTAACTTAAAAAAATCATTAATTAATATTGTTATTGAAAAATATATTATAAATAATAATAAGTAATAAAAAACATCGAACCAAATCCTGGTTTGTTTAAGTTCTTTAAAGAGTCATAATCCGCTTCACTCGAAGTAACACGTACAATGTGAACTTGCGCGTTTTAAAATCATTTTTAGATAAAAAATATTTGTATACATTTCCAATTTATATTCGTGTAAGCGTATGAAAAAATCCTACTCATATTAGTGTTAACAAGATAATAAGTCACTTATGTTATGTTAATTTAAATATTTGTCAATTTGAAATTCATTCTATTTGCCGTTTATAAACAAACATATTAATATTAATTTTTTATTTTGATAATAATTATTTATATTTTTATCTTAACATTAACTTCATTCATGAGTAGTCACAATATTCATTAACAAGAATATAGTTATGAATGTATTGTAATATATTCATGCAACGGATGCCCATTTATAAGCCATTTCTTCCAGGTAACTGTATCATCTGTAAGTTGATAAACGAAATCGCGACTAACACATTAAGATGCCAAAACTGATATATGTATTTCGTCTTTGGTATGTTATACAGTAAGTTGAGGTGGGCTTCTAATTTAGGTACCTTTATTATAATTTTATTTTATTACACAGCTAAATAATTTTAAAGATTGTTATTGAAGTCCGTATCATTCGTGCATGCATCGTTTATAACCTGGTTTCGGCTCCCATGAGCGGTCATTTTTTATTTCGTCTCACTTTTACTACTCGGCTGACCTCACCGGGTAAAAAATAACCGCTTTGTCGGCTCCGACCGACTTAAGGAGCTTTATTCCTCTATTTAAGTCTACGGTAAGCATTAAACAATCGAATGAGGAAAATATTTTTTATTCTTTTTTTCGTTGATCAGGTTGCCAGTATTATTGTGAATTGAAAAGTGTATTTAATTTATGAGATAACTTTTTTCGAAAATTCAAAGTGGCCAGTATTTTTTGTTGTAAAAAAAATGTTTTTTTTACTCAACTGTAGGTACATAATTTTTTTAAGTCAAAGAATCAGTCTTACCATAGATAACATAAACAATGCAAAATGCTTCTATGTTAAATAAATCTTTAACTATTGCTTCTAGATTAGTAGAGAAAAGATAAGGATTTAATAGGCTCTATACTGCCTAGCGACAAGCACAAAGGAACAGGCTTGTTCATTAATTATACAATAAGAAATTAACTTCGGACTTAATTATCGGATAATTATCTTTATCTAGAATCATGGCAAGACTCGTAAATAATGTTAAGGCGCCCAGAGACAATCGAATTTAGGTTTATAGCAAATAATTACATTAATGAGAAGGCTTATATTTTATATTAAAAGTTTTTTTTCACTTATACGCTGTATATATTCGTTTTTATGTACCATATTTAAGCATGACACTCCGGTATTTTTCAATAGTTCAATAAACATTTAAGAATGACGAAAACGCAATTTTAGTTTAAAATATGTATCTACAAATGATTTTTTCCCGCCAATATAGCACATGAAAGTAAGAACGCGCGGGAATAACTTTTGAGTCTATGTACATGTAAATCTGCATGCAGAATTTGGTTTATTAAAGAAATCAGTAAGGCGGTAACATAGTAACAATGACGTCTAAGACTTATTCAATGATAGTTACTATCTTTCTAGACTTTACAGAGGTAGTTACAGGATGAGTACAAAAAATACGACATTTTTAAGCATTTTATGCGTTTTGTGCTATTGGTCCTTCTAGACCAGGTGTGCGTGCGTACTTTAAGTATATATGATATTAAATATTGTTAAACAATCGCGGTAACTGGAAAAATAATTCAGTTTAAAATCATATTCATTTTCCTCCAAAAACGCGGAACGAACAAAACTTTTAACTTCGACCATCTCAATCAAATATTAAAGAAAAGACAACCTTTTAAATTTTGTTACATTTCGCTGAAAATAAATATTTTAACCTCTTTCTTTTCTTCTTTTTTCTGTGGTTGCCTGGAAGAGACCACTGAGTAGTGATAAGGCCGCCAGTTATCATTAATTTTTTACTGTATTAAATATCTGTACCTAATGTATTAACGAAGTGTAAAAAATAAATAAATAAACCTTTAAAAATCAAGAAACGAGGCAAATTAAATACAAATTAAGTATGTCCATAAGATTCATTGTTATAAAAGTGTTCTAAATGAATTTTGGCGTTGCACTCTGTTCATATATAACAATTTTTTAAAAGATAATTTTAAGCGCATACTATATCATAGTCAATCCCAATCCCGTTTCTTCCGTAATCTGGCTATTTTCCGGCAAAACAGCGCAGGTATATAAACAAGTATAGTGAATATCGTGCGTAGCAACCGGCGCGCCGCCTACCTGCGCCCGCGCAGACGCTCCCAAAACGAACAAGAGCCCGCATTCCACGCGCCGCACCCCACCTCGCCACCGCGCTAGGGGTGCTGCTGGTGCGTTTTAACAATAATTTTTTTTTTAATACAAGGCAAGATATTTTTTTATAGTGAAGAAATCTTCATAGGATGCCTATGGACCCTGGGGAGAGAACCATGGGTTATGTCGGACTTCTACCGGTACCCACTGTTTGCCGTTCTTCTGCAGCGAGTGGGAAGCCCGGGTACCTTCGCAGACTCTTCCGCGAATACAAGGCAAGTCATCCCTACATGTATAACCACTAAATAGATATAGACCTTTAAGCTTTTAAGGATAAATAGCCTTAAGTTGAGTATCGTATACATTTTTTGATGCGACACGTCATTTCAAAGATTACAAGGTTATATTTAGTACACAACATACATACTTATATACTTATTACCACAACGATCTCAGCAAAATGATATATTATCGTTATCATGGTATGGATTTTTCTTTGATCCTTAAAAAGAGAACTTGACGGGACAGATTCTTCACCACATTCATTCATTTCAAATGGTGGCGATATTTACAAACATATTTTAACATTGCTTATAAATAAACAACTTCAAAAGTTTCAATATCATTGAAAAAATGTTACATTTTTTTATAAATATTCCGCGGCAGTCGAGATAAAATAGTCGAGTTGTTTAAAAAAGCATCGGCAGCCCTAGCTCATCCCTTTATCCCGGCATTCTTAAGGACCTGTTGCGTCCCTCCCGAACTATAAATAATTCAATATAGCGATTAATTCGTGCCTGATACCGATTCAACTGTCAATTAATGTACGAGATATTGTGGTGTGCGCGTACATTTTGTCTAGGTAATGCTTATTTGCTTACTAAACAAATATGACATATCCATACTAATCTTTCCTTTAATAAACTATTTTTCCCGACGTGACTTCGTTCCAAACTGTATCTATCCTATCTATATCTCTTTTTTCTCTGGATAAGAACATAGTTTAAGGAATATTCTAAAGAAAGTATAAACAAAATCGGTTCATCAATCTGTTTAGATTAATGCATATATCGTCAAATACATATATAACCCTTAATCGTATTCAGAAAATTGATAAAAATATTTTTTTTCTACTTATATCATAAATGCAAGAAATATGGAGATATATGTAAGCATGTTTGTTAGCATATACTATACATGTGTACTATGCGTTTATCCAGGTATTGACACAGAAACGAATTAACTCCTATATTTTGAAGACAGAGTCTGATTATCGTCAAACATTCATAGTAAATACGATGTGATTGTGAAACATAGTAACTCTACCGCAATTTGTATTTAGTTTGCTTTTGCTTACTTACTTGGGAACGATTTAAACAACACAATATTCCTAATAGTATGTACTACTATGATGCAATGTTATTGTAAAGTTTCATTGATATATGTATATTCATAAATGTTTAATATTAACATTGTATTTACCTAAAGGAACTTGCTGAGTTTGCGGATAGGTTATTTCGCCATAACGATTAATTATTTGAGAAAAACGAATTAATGCAAAAGTAACTCTGCTTGTCTGTCGCGCTAAAACTACAGAACCGTTGAGAAGGAAATTTGGTACACAGATTTAGAGCCTTAGGTAAAACATAGGCTACTTATTAACTGAAAAAAAAGGGTTATAGGGGGAGGATAGAGTAGGGGGTCAAAGTTTATATGAAAGTCCACGCGGACAGAGTCGCGGGCAACAGCTAGTGATTCTATAAAAGAATAAATTTTTATTTGCCAATAATTTAAGGTTTTTAAGTAATTTTATCGTTTTAAGATTAGCTTTCCTTTCTTACTACATTTAATTTTATTAACATAATATGTTTTATTACAATAAGAATACAATTGTTTATTTAGTTTTTTTTAATAGAATCAGAACAGGATTGAAAGAAAAATCTTTAAATCTAACCAAATAAATAAATGGTGGAAATGAACAAACAAATATCTCCCAAGAAAATTGTCCAGGAAATAGCCGAGGTCTACACGAGGGACAGGACTTCACTTTTATCGTGCGTTGTACGACACTTGACAATCTTGCTCAGTAAATAAAGAGGATTGTGCATGCAGACTTATGGATTAGGCTGTATCGAAGCTCCGGAACCATATTCTTGATATCCGGGTTCATATTCGTTAAAATACCACAAAGAAATATCAGACATTAAACATTATTTACAACGTTTATAATATAACAATTTACATTACATATTGTTGATAAAAGAAAGCTTATAAATTGAAGCAGGATTAAAAATCCAACCATAAACAGACATATATTATCTTTGTATATTTGTATACTACTGGCAACATATAAAAACAAAAATATTGTATACAACACAGAATATTACTTGCCCCCTAAGGGGTTGTCCATTAATCACGTGAGACTTGAAAGGGGGGGGGGTTGATAAAAATCACGAAAATAACACAAGGGGGGAGGGGGTGGTGTAGTAAGATATCTCGTGTATTTATTTTTTCGTCAAACGCGCGATTTTTAAACAAATATAGACATTTTTTGTCCTTACTTTCTGAATAAAATAAGATTATAGTTTATACCTGTATTTAAATTAAGATAATATTCAGAAAATGTTAAGATTCTTTGTAGGTACTAAAAGTACACGTGATGTTGCCGAGGGGGGGGGGGGGGTAGTCTTAAACCTCACTACGTATCACCAATGGGGGAGGAGGGGTTAAAAAATGCCAAAAAAGGAACACGTGATTAATGGACAACCCCTAATCTGAAATAACAACTATTCTTAAACCTTACCTATACTATCCGTAACGAATCCGATATCCGTATCCATAAAAAATACTTACATCCTTTTACAAATACTAGGTGTCTGTACTAGGTACGTACAAAGTGACTGACAATAGAATTGAAATGTCAGTACCGTTGTCGGAATGAGTCTTGAGTTAGTTTTCAACTAGCAAAGAAATGCAATTGGAAGGCGCTGTGCGGTTTCAGACAATATTCATTTGCATGCCCCGAGGCTGAGTTTATTTCAATTTATTTATTCTCAGTCCAAGTTTACTTTTAGTGAAATTTTATTGACTCCTATCTTGTACCCAAGGGGTTTGCTTTCAAACAAAATACACAAGTAAGTTTTTTACGATATACTAGAGTTAGAAACTCTAATGCCTTTTGAAATCTCTTACAAAAACTATTTTAAATTAACAATTACTTTTAAATATTTATTTACATTCTACAACCTCAAATCTAAAAAATTTAAATCCCAAAATAGGGCGAAAAAGATTGTTTAAAAAGTGAAAATTATTGTATAAAATATCATCGAAAGATACAGACGTAAGTCTCCAATACTCGCTCACAATAATTACTCTCATTATATAATAGCATTATCTATGATTATACAAGCATATGAAATAGCAAACTATGGCTTCTGATGAGAGCGTGTAATGGAATACTAAATAACGGAAATAATTAATTTATAGAACGCGTCATGTGACGTCACTTGACAGTATAACGCCGTGCTAGCTACGCCCGCAGTTTATTCCCTTATTTTCTGTTCTCTTGACAATACTAGATTAAAAAATATCCTATAATTTATCAAAGTCAAATCCACCTGTAGGTATGCGAAACAGCGAAATCCATTTAGTAGTTTTTGCATGAGCAACAAACATACGTAGTATATACATATTATATGATTATATCCTAAAAACTTTATGTCCATTGTTTGTACGACGTTCATATTTCAAATTTTCTATTAGAAAGGGCAATTGCGCAAAAAACTTTCAATAATTATAACTAACGCAAATTCAACTATAAAAATCTATCTTAAATCTTCATTAATTTTATCAGTAAGTAGAAGTCGTTATTTCCAAGTATAACGACTTTACGAATTTTTAATGATACATTCTAAATAGTTTTATATACTTAAGTAAAAGTAGCATAAAACTGTTTTAAATCTGATTCATTTCGCCCTACATAAGCGCACGAAGCTCATTATAATAAAGCACGTTTTGTAGCTATATCTACTCGTATATATCTATACACTATATCTATATCTAGGACAAGACTAGACAGGCTAAGACTGGGCTTAATGCGGCGTCGTGACCGACTCTTGCGCATGTGTGTATGTGTGTGTACACGTCGCGAGGTTGTGCTTATATGTGTGTGATGTTTCTTTTTTTTAAGAATACGAGATTTAAATCTAGCTTGAGGGTAACAGAAGTCAGAACCCTTCTTAAATCACATTCTTAATCTATTTTGTGTAATTCGCGTAGTATAAAGAAGTTAATTTGAGTTGGACAGTCGTCAAATATACTACACTAGTAATAATAAAAAGTAAACGTATTAAGTGACATATAGAACTTAGTGGTTTTATATTTAATTGAATTATTTAAGTTACTGGTTTGGATACAAAATTGTTCTTTCTCGGCTGCTTTCATGTTTAAGAAAAAATAATAAATAGTTCCTTCGTACAGATGTACACATTTTTATAGTAGCTATTAATTTTTAGTAGAATTTTGTCGTATATCATACCTTCCTTAATATATAGTATCTACCAAGGGATTTAGCATCGTGACTGGACTCGTACACGTGTGTTGGTGAGTCGCGGCCGAATGTGTGTGTGTATCCATTGCATACTCTGTAGTAAGTTGTTTTTATTTTTATTTACATTAAGATAGCCTTTAGAAAGAGTATTCCTTATAACATGGCCGGCAACACACTCGTGAGACGTGTGCCTATGGACTAAACTGGCTACTTAACATTAAGTACCCCTTTGCTCGCTAAGTCTATAAAAAAAACTAATTCCGCTTTTCGTCTGATTAAAAATACGTACGATGTTTTATTAATAGTATCTAAACCATTGGATGTAAGAGAAATATGTTTTATTAATTTTGTAAATATATAATCATTTGATTTTATGGTCTAATAAGAAAAAATATCTTAGTATAAATTTCAAGTCCGTAAGCTCTCTGAAAGCACCATGGCAAGATTTGAAAATACCATTACCAATATTTCTACATTACATCTCTCTTATACCAGGGCATCATGATTCATGACGTAAAAGACATATTTTACAAGATTTTAAAGGTGCACCAATTGTATAAGAAACTTAGTTACAAAAGGACTTCTATTCCTCAATAGTTATCATACAGTTCTTTTTCCAACCGCGTAAAGCCTTCCGTTAAAAGCAACTAACTAATGAAAGTCGCCATTTAACCGTCATCGAATTAATTGGCTGTTGTTCCGATCGCAATGGAAACGCTCAAAAACTTGTTTAAAGTCAACGTACGCCACAAATTCGTTCGCTGTTTTTGCATTGCCATACAATTAAAGTCTATTACTACGAGCGAGAGATAATTTAAATCGACGTTTATCGAATATTTAAGATAATAGTATCAATATTAAAATACACGTGATTCAATTTTGTTGCGTAACATCCTGATCGATGTGAGCTTAAAATAATTTTATTGAGATTAGAGAATTCTGGTTTTGGATAACTCAAACTGTCTCATATAGAATGAAATATATTTTCGTATATTATTTAAGATGGTATTAAAATTGTTTATTTTTTATTAATAATTGTTGTCCTTACGTTATTGTTTGTTATAAAATTGTAAGTTGGAAGGTTTTTAAATTAAAGATAATAATTTATTTAAATTAGTATTTTCCGAAGATATGTGAATCAAAGAAACGTGTAATTGTTAACACATAATTATTCAGTAACTTAAACATTACAATGTCATTTTTAGTTTTAGTGTGTATGAAATTTGTTGTTATACATATGTGTATGTGTGTGTATGTGTAACAAGAAGGCAATATGCTTTCTGTTTTTATATTAGAAGCTACTATATCATATATTATAAGCTTAAATCTCAGCTAAAGCGCCACACGATCGATATCACGATATCAGAATTTCGTGTGAAAACAGGGCACAGGAAGAGTTATTACAAAAAAAAAACCAGCTCCTCCGACCAGACTAACCGGTCGCGCCGAATCGCCAATACTGGCCGAAAATAACTTCGACAACTTCAAGTGATTTTTACCCTTATGGTCTAAGAATAAAGACTATAACCCCGTGCACTTTGATTTCGTACACCATAGCCGGCAGAATCAACTGTAGCAGTCATTTGGAAACTGAATGTTGCATTTTTTTGTCATGGAAAAATTTCTTCTTATTGATAGGAATTTGGATTTATTTACTGTCCTGGCCAGTTACTGATTGAATACATAATTGCTTGTTGATTCTTAATAATAATTTAAATGATTGTATAAAGTATGAGACGTGAAATAAAGTTATCAGAAGTGATGAAATATAAACGATTTCTTGTGCCCTTTCGTCGAAAAAAGTCATCGATTTAGTATTAATAAAAAATATCTTTCTTTCCATCGACTCACGAGAGCCAATCAGTTGATCAACTGTTAATTATTTGGTTCAGAAAATTTTATATCCATCCTTGTCATCCAATTATTTCAGATATACAAATTATATAACATATGTTAAATCATATTAAATTTACTATTCGATAAAAATATATTGTCACACAATACAGCTTGATAAAGATAAAACATTGACAATCGAGAAAACATCTCCATCGACTAAAGTCCGAAGAAAACAGTAACAATTTTACGAAGTCCCGCTGTTTTATAATTAAAACGTTCAATATTCATAGCGTCGTTAGCTTTGGATACAAAATTGTTTATCTGTGCGAAAATAAGACAATTAAGATTAGCTATGTATATATTTAGAATGAATTCTTAGTATATTTAAAGTTTTTGGTATATTATTCTTTAATAATTTTTAACATCAGTTTTCATTCCTCATGATCGTCGTCAATATAAATTTGAATAACTAATAATAAATTCGAATTGTAATGAATTAACTAATTCTACAAAATATTTACCAAAGACTTGTAAGTCAAATCATTCATGTTTGTTTTGCTAATCTAACCTAAACCTTCCTAATCTATTGAAAAAACTGCATGAAAATCGGTTGCGCAATTTAAAAGATTGAAGCAGGGACGGACAGAAGAAGCGACTTTGTTCTATACTATCTAATGACGTATCACAAAACATGAAACAATAGAACACACGTCTACCCATAACCAGTATTATTCCTAAAGCGCTTATCTCAAAGTCTTCAGATAGTTCTACCTTAGCCAGCATCAATTTCCATACCAGAGGACTGGACTGGGGCTAGCGGACTCTCTAGATGTCTTTATAGGGTAACTGTGACGTCATAATTAGTGTCTAATTATCGCGACTCCATTCAGTAGGGACCAGTAATGTTGATATGCCTTGTATGGGACGCTGGGCTACAGTTGCGATAGGTTCATGTTTGATAGAGTTTCATTTATATATCGAGTGTGCTTATTTTCTAACCGTTGTGAATTTCAATTTGCTTACAATAAAATGTAATTTCTCTGGAAGCTTTTCTGCAAAAAATAGTTTTACTTTTAAACAGGTAGCCCGACGCCACGACCAAAGAACTTTAGATGCGGCTTAAGAACCATCTTCGTAATTCAGGAAAAATTAAAAAAATAAATCCAAATCCGTTCAACTATTATTGAATTATGCACTAAGCATACCAATTCGTTTTTATATTACAAATACATATATTTAATTCCTACATTTCCAGATGTTTCTTTCTGTAATGTAAATAAGTTTGCTATGTCTGGTTGAGACGTGTAAAATCCGACTTAAAATTGCTTTCGAAGATGTAATTGATATTTAATTATCCGTTTGTTTTATTGTAACAATAAGATCAAAGGACGTCTGGATTTGAGACCTTTAAATGTATTTGAAATTTAAGAGATAACACACTGAACAATGAAATTATAAACCAGTGCTTTAATTGAGAAGTATTTCTGTTCTAATGGAATAAAACTGTTTGATTAATTAATAAAGAAATTTATTTGATTCTATTGACGAACTTACATGTAAAACAATAGAAAGAAAAAATCTTGTACTGCTTAAATTATGTATGTTTTTTTACTTTATACTTATATTGCTTAAATTTTATTCACGGTATTTCTTAAATCTTAATGCTACTTCGTCCTTTACTTTAAATATCTTTTAATGTACATGCATCTCAGATATCGTTCTCTATACTAATATTATAAAGAAGTAAGGGGTAATCTCGGTCTACTGAACTCATTTTAAAAACTATTTCACCAACAGAAAGCCACGTTATTGTCTAAGTGTCATAGGTTATATAATAAAGTTACAAGAATAAAAAAGGATTAAGTACTAACGTTATGCCCAAAAAAGTGGGCACGGGTCAGCTAGTATAAAATATATTTAAAAAAATCTATAATTTTCAACAGTAAATTCTTAAGTGAAACTTCCGAGCCTAATAATTATCCAAAAGTCATTAAAACCAAAGAGCGTAGTATCTCTTCGCACTCCCAGTATTGCGGTGATCGATCTCAGGAGATGGGAAGTCGAACATTCATCATCGCTAAACCGATATCACAATACACTAGAAATGGCTGACTCTATATTTAATGCAGGCTCTTGTAAGGGTTGTCAACTAAAATATTCATTGGTTCAATTTGTAGGAAATATTAAAATATTTAAATTGACAAAAAACTATTTTAAGGTATAGAAGTGTATATAGATACTATAGGACATATGCTTAAGCAGGAATATTGTAATGAAAATAGAAAAAATAATTTCATTACCATGTTGTATTTAATGTTGCAATTAACAATATTTAAAATATATCATAGGTATACACCGAAGGGGAACTATAATATTATCGTAATTTTAAAATAATTTACTTAGCAGTACACAGCCCTAACACTGGCTACGAGGCATTTTAAAGCGATGTACAATTTTTGCAATGAAAAATGATCGGGTTTCGCTGGCAGTCTTCAACCGCGGTTCGACCCAAACAAATCATTTATTCAAATTAACAATACGCTCTATTCAGGGAAGCTGAGTTGCAGAATCGTTAATATTATTTTCATCTTTTGAATGGTTTATCGGTTTTAAATTAGCTAGTCACTCAATTATACGCCAAATGTTCATAGTATACTAAGAAATCCTAAATAATATGATTAATTATTTATTATAAGTTTTATTTTATACTATTATTATTATTATTATTATTTATTACACATAACATAGGTATGTTTAAGGTATCCATATGACATGTTTGGTAAGTCTATACATCTCACCATAATATGTATATTTTTTTCAGAAATAAATTTTTGGTGACACTAAAAACAAAACGTAAAACAAAGACATAAACCGTTTTTTAGATCTAAACTGAATATTGTCTAGATTAAAATAATTTAATTAATAATTATGCATAATCGACTACAAAACTATAAAGTTTGATATCAACACGTTTAAAATTACAAATCACATTAAAAAATAAACAAGTGTTGTGACGAGACGATAAAATAATCACCTTTTTAATGTTCTCGAAATTCAAAGAACAAAATTTCATCCAATTAAATATACATAGATTCAAGATACGTTGTAATGTTTAATTAATTAATTCACTTTTGTACTCGACTGTACGTTTATATCTAAGTTATAAAACCCTTGCAAGCCAAACACTTTCGAAATAAACGGATCACTTTATTCCAAACAGATGGAATCCACTAATTACTGACGCGTTAATTATTTCTCTTTACAGGTTTATAGACTCGCTCTTAAATGAAATTGGAAATACGACGTATCATAACGATTTGGAAATAGTAGTATGGAGTGGAGTTATATTTTTTTATTACTTTACTAATTAACTAAAGATTTATACCAGAAGAAGCTACTAGTATTTGTATAGCACATGTTTATTACTTCATAAGCGAACTCATTATTAGATGGCGTCAGAAGGTAAGAAGCATTTTAAATAAGGGTTTAATTTTTTAAATATATTATCATCATTATACTTATTATGAAAATAAATTATTATTATTATGAATAGTAACCTACTAAGACATCAAAATGAGAGTTTTACACCAAACTCTACCTTAAGCCTAATTTATTATTTTACTTTGACAAAATTTCAAGTTATATAAATTACGAAATCTAACTTTAACAGATGTTAGCAAATTACTATGTAATATAATATACAAACTATTTTTTGTCGGTCACACTGGCAATACACAATATTATGTCAAAAATTTTATAAAACTTCAGATGTACAGTTTCCTAGGACAAACAAGATATCGTCTATATTCTCACTGTATTATGGGTAATAACCATTTGTAATGATACCTAGGCATTGCTGTAATTTGGGTCGTTTCTATGAGTTATGGTATATAAGAGAGTAAGAACTAGGAATGAATCGATAAAGTAAAACATTAAAATGGAAAATTCTAGTATAATTTTTAAATAAATCACCATTTATTTTCTGTTATTGCAACATCATTCAGAGAAATCATATTCTATTTGAGAACCGCTATTCAATGTATTAAAACATGAATAAGTTAGTGGCTGAAATATGTATATAATAATCACTAACTTACCAGCCTACAGAAAGGGCCCTAAGTAAATTCATAATATATTGAACTGTTATGAATAATAATTAAAGCATGATTAAGGATTTTACGTATCAATAGTACAACACAAAGAAATATCATGAATATAATTATATAGTCTACTTATAAAATAGCAGTAAAAGAAAATTAACTTTTTACAATAAACACGCTTTTAAATGAGGCGACGCGAATAAAAAATAAATATATGTTTACGACTATAATTTTAAATTCATCAGTACATAGTTATTATGTTTATGTTAAATAAACGCTGCTCGTAAAGAAGTTTACGAAATAATAACTTGTCGAATATTTGGTTGGTCAATTGTTTCAAATAGTCCGTTGACCCCGGCCCGAAAGAGCCAAAAAAACAACTCGCGCCGCCGATCATTCCCATACAATATATCAGTTAGACCACGAACACTGTGCATGCCGCCTTTTAATTATTTAATTGGAAAATGAGTATTTAGGTAGGTATGAAGATATTTATGGCATTACATAGAAGTTTATTTATATATATTTATACATATAAGTTATTAAAACTAACGACTAATTTAAAGATTCACAATTAAAAAAAGAACTTCTATTCTCAATCATTTAAATTTTTAAATAATAATATTGTAAAATGTCAAGTAAAAGACATGCTGAGAAATTTGTTAGTAACTGGAAAAGTCCCTTACACTAATATAGACTCTTATATTCAATCTAGACCGTTAAGCCTGTACTGAATATATTACAGTAGCATTTATCAACATTAATATACTGGCAACATTAACACGAGATGCAACGCGAGAGACGCTAGCTTATTTAACACATAAACGTCCGATATTCGTTAATAAACCTATATTTTATTGATAAAACGGCGAGGCGAATGCGTTACGTGGTCACGACAGAAATATATAAGTTAACAACCTTCGACACTATAGCCTATGGGGTATCTTGGACCGCATTCCTGCACCCAGGCCGACTCAACCCGCTCACGAACCAACTCACAAAGTCACTCATCTCACTCACTCGACGCTCTATTACCATGCACCAAAACTCAAAATCGTACGCCCCCATCTCTCCCAGCTAATACCAGCGTCGGAATCTTGCTAGCTCATTAAAACCAACACCCGAACAAACCTTATTGCACAGAAATAAAGTCCCTATTTGCTTATCTTGATATACAGCATCACGTTGCTATGCAATTATAAAACAACATCAAATAAATCGACTATTAACCTAACCTCTCAGTGTTAAGACTCAAAATCGATTGGCAAATCGTTAACGGACTGAAATGGTAGTGCTTTTGTCCACTCACGCCGACTCTTGTCGTTATTTTTTTTCGTCGAAACCACGGAAGGGATTAATTTAAAGCAAATAAACTGTTACACGTAATGCCGCAAATAAAAGTTACGGGGAATGCATTCGGTAATACTCGTTTGCTATCCGCAAATATGTTGGAAAACTTTCACAATCTCGATTTTGCAATACAAGATGTATGTCTTTTTATTTTAACAGAACGAATAACAGAAATAATATTCGGGATGGAATATTGGTTGAGAAAGCCTAGAATAAATATTTCCACCACAGACTGTACAAAAAATACTCTTAGCAACGGAATACGTTTTTAACAAAATATCATTTTCCTTGTACAAACAAGACTAAGATATCGCATGAGGTAACATTTTAATTTTTATTGATTCAAACAAGCGCCCGAAAAGGCATTTTACACTTAAAAATGTATTACTTTGACTTTGACGTTTTAAAACGATATTTGTAGTGAAATAAAGAAAAACACTTATACTATATGCGCACTATTTACCTATAATGAATTATTTGAAGATAGGTACCTACTTTTTACCCAAAAACTACCAAGTTGTTTTAAAAGAACCCATTAAATAACACAAATTATATATTATACTCAACACATGTAATTGCCTAGAATAGGCTATGTGTATAGATTTTCTGAAAGACGATTAATCCCTAAGAAGAAACTAGTATAAAACATAGAAATCAAATAATTCCTCAACGATAGAGCCAGATATTGTTCAATCAATCCGGTCGGGGATATTATTATTCGGTCATTTCGTACATTATTGCTTTCAAATCTTCAAATAACGGTCATAACTCTGACGTGCCGGTAATTTTAAAGATTAAACTCGTTATGATTGGTTAGGAAAGAAAATAACAATTACTTGGAAATAGCTTTATGGCTGAATGTGTCTTACTTACTCCTTCTTATAACGATAAAGCGTAATATCTAATTGTAAGCGATTACTTCGTTCATTGGAAAAATTTAGTTTTTACGATAACAGTTCATACGTTAAACGAATAATGACATCCCAAATTGTATGATTACGATTTTACAATACGGGTGAATAAATATGTGTGTATCTATACTTTGAAAATTTTGAGTCAGCAAAATCTTTTAAGTCGAATAAGAAGATCTTCGGACCACAGGGACACACTCCCTTCTACGAGACTAAATCTTGTCATTATCAAATTATGTATGTTATAAATATTCTTAATTACGCATGCGAAGTGAAGGAAAGAAAGATACAAACTATTTGGCACATAAGTGTAGCACACATACAATAGACACAAAAAACAGAAAAAGGAAAGAAAAGAGATTGCCTTCTTGTTCAATAACGTATTTCTAAATTATTTTCAGACAAAATGTAATTTGTGTACCAGTTTAATAGTCTTGCGAGTTTAATAAAATTGGCAAGGTACGTGATTGTCAACTTGATTAGACCCTTATCAGCGGTTCCGACACGGTTCACGTCCTTCAGGGTTCAGAGTATTGGCAGCGATTACTAATATCTTAAATTATATTTAGCTCCTGAAAGCGGTTAAGACTAGACTTACTTGACTTTTGCAGTTAAATATTTAAAGAGAATTATCTATAATCGGTTTTATTTAAAAATGCCAGGAAAAAACCTACCTATACCGGTTGTATAATATTAATGTAAAAAATTGTGTGCAATCACACAATGATTTTGAAATATTTTACCATAAAAACTTGCATTTCAATTTTAATATTTTTTTACTTTTTCAGATCCGGTAAGTAAACTATAATACAGCTATGAAACGTTAAAATTCAAAATACAGAAATGTATTTTAAACAAAACCGCTAGCGGCGAACTAAATACTACGCGTTCAGATGCGATACACACGTTGAGTACTTATCCATTGCTGGTCGGAAAGAAAGGAAAATTTTTAACATCATTATATAACTTCTACTAAAAATCAGCTTCAGACTCAATTTCATATGCACTAGGTAAGCTATGATATAATTAGAAATATTATTTAATGTTTCAAATATCGAGAGTAGGTACCTACGTCTTTTCCTTAGACTTTTAAAACTTTTTCATACATGACTCAGTCAATTGGTGTTTGCTGAGGACAAGAGGCACTTGAGCATTGAGTTCACCAACAAACTGGTCCACGATATATTGATCTCAATGATTCAAGGAATTTACCTCGTTTGTTGTTCTTGATGAGATGCAATTTCTTTCGTACGTGGCTATTTCTTAGCACGTTTTAAAATAAATATAATAACGTTTTTTTTTTCTAACTCTTATCAACATTATTCATGTGAAATATGACGTTGGATTTTTTAATATAAGGATGTTTGTTAACCGACAATTTGCTACGCAGTTTAATGGTTTCCATTAAACAACAAGACTAGTATCTGATTTAAATTACTTCAAGACATACGTTTCAATGTTTCTGATAATTAATGAATAAGTAGAATCGAGTTGAATGCAAGCTTGGCTATAATTGTAAAGTTACTTTCAGCTACCGGTTGTATAGGGTTCAGTAGCCTTCAAAAGTGCATTCAAAGTACCGAATCTCGCGAGCTGTTAAAATCCATATGTCGTAAACTCTTAATTACTACCATTAAATAATTCGCGGGAAAAATACGAGATAATCGAAGCAACTGGCGTGTTATTTATTAACCGATCTCCGTCTCGTGGTAAAACTTTACATGTGAATTTATGATGGTCGTAGTATGGAGAGCACTTCTGAGAAGCTAGGTCTGATTTGTAGGACTTAATGTCGTGGTGTATATTATTAGAGTCGCGATCGTGGTTTAAATTTATTTCAATATGTATATTCAATATTCCATAGTATAATTCAACTTTTAATATATAATATAATCTCGTGTACGGTTATATTAATATATTTTTCGTAGAAAAAAAAAATATGAAATTGGTTTCAATGAATTCATTATCCAAAGCTTGTCTCGACAAAATGTCTGATTAAAACACTTAGGTATGATAAAGTAAATAACAGAGTTTCTTCAGAGTTCATAATATATGTAGAAACTATATTATAATTGTTCATAATACTTTGATCAATAAAGATATAGTTGACTTTGACTATTTATATTTCTAACTAGCTGTTGCTCGCGACTTCATCCCCGTCCATTTCTTTTTCCATTATTTCTTCGCTCCTATTAGTCGCAGCGTGATGTTATGTAGCCTAAAGCCTTCCTCGAGAAATTGTCAAAACAAACTCTTCAGCTTTATATATTAGTATAGATGAACATCGGACACTATTGTCTACATTGGTTAAAAATTAAAACTTTATGCAGGAAATTTAATCATTTAGCTTTCTAAACCTCAAAAAGGCCAGACAAGTAGGTATATATTATATTTTTCCGTTAATTCCGAAACACGTCAATGTATACCATTATCGTATTAATATTACATATTAATTTATGATGTAATTCTACGTTTTATTGTATCAATAAACGCGTCTCGATGAAACTGGTAATCAATAGATCATTCTGTTTATAAATATCTATAAAATAATGGTTTTACCTTTGAAAATTTCCATACTTCCATACTACTATTATAAACGCGAAAGTAACTCTGTCTGTCTGTCTGTCCTTCTATCACAATAAAACTACTGAACCGATTAGAACGAAATTTGGTACACAGATGGTCTAGAGTCTGGGGAAGGACGTAAGCTACTTTTTAACTGGAAAAAAGGGTTTTAACGGAGGAAGGGGGGGATCAAAGTTTATTTGGAGTCCACGCGATCGGAGTCGCGAGCAACAGCTAGTATTATTATATGTATCAATTTTGTCTTATAATAATTGCACGATAAATACGGGCATAGGGGGTAAACGAGTAAGCGAACCATCTGATGGAAAGTGGTCATCGCCGCCCTCCGCCGCCGCTTGACAACTCTGGAGTGGGTTGCCAGCCTTTAAAGAGAGATTATGAAACTTTGGAATGAAATAAAACCTGATTTTTAAATTCTGATAATGCATTTTATAAAACCGCAAAACATTAGTCCAGTTGTATACTTCAACCTACGCATTTATCTCCAATTCCAAAGACCATAGACAAATAAATTTTGACTGTAAACACTAACCATAAACCAGACAATGGCGTCTTAATTAAATTGTCAATGCTATGATTAAAGAATAAACACCACATTATTTCACCGATGAGCGGAGGTTTATTGAACAAACAAACAGACATTTCTAAGAAATCACACATCATCACTCGAGACAGTCGGGAGGTTGACGACCTTTCTATGGCCAATCATTCATGGCGGAGAATAATATCGATATGCTTTTTTTTAAAGATACCTAAAGCTGTTTTTAATGCTATTAAATTTGATTAAGGCTTATTTTTTTGTCTCGACGTATAAATTTAAATACTTATTTATATTAATAAAGAACTTATTTGCGACATGGGAGTTGGATAAAGAAATTGTGTTTGTGATTTTTTTGACGTTGTAATCTAGGAAGGTATAAACCTTCCAAATACTTTTGATAGTGTTAACAGAAATTAAGTTTTTTTGTAAGAAAATACAGAAAATCCATTATTATTTCACTTTCATTTCTTTGTTAAGTTCTTTACCCGTTCATCAGTGAGTGTGATAAGATTATTACGGTTTATACAAAAATTGGCGAGATTTTTTTTCTTGACTATTTTCAATAAAAATATTTATTATGTATAAATATTTTTATCGATAACTATTCCCCTCACTACTTGTAATGTTCATCAATATGCTAAATGTGTCAAATGTTATTAAATTATGTATCGATAATTTGAGTGGAGGGCCCGTGAACACTGCCGACACTAAGTACTTTAAAATGGCTTTGCTTATACATATACTTATAACATATGGTACGTGTTTTAAATATAAATATATATGCATATTACAGGACACAATATAGATATATAAAATTATTTCTAAATTGAAATTAGTTATTAAAGAGAATCACCTCTTCATTTGATTATTGGGATCGCAGTGGACAATACGACAAAACACCAATTTCATATGTAAAAACTTAATATAAAATATATCATAATGTACTACTATCTGTAATTTTATGGATAAATAGACGAAATAACACACCAGTGATTTTCCATGATCTTAAAATGAAATCCTATATATAACATTAGATATTCCTGTGATTTTGTAGAGCTGCGCAAGAGTTGTTCATACAATAGAATTCAACGATCACGTTATTGAATGATAACAACATTTTATAGAGCTAACGTAGTCATGTACCTATATAAAAGAAAACGAGATACCCAGAATAAAAAGATCTTTTTCCAAATTTAAATATTGCCTATCTTGGAGTCTGTTTTAACATTTAAGGAATATGTATAATATACTGTCCACAATACATGTTAAAAAATATATTTTTTATAAAAAAAATATAACCTACACATTTCTAGTAGACTATTATAAATTAATAGATACGTCAGTTGTAACCGCAGTGATGGTTGTAGACCGCAACTCACTTCATTAAGGGGCCAAGCCTTTAACATTACGCGGTATAATGGCTAACATAATATAGCGCTCCCGAATTAGTTTCACGTATATTTTATTTTTTAACCCTCCCCTTCGCTCACATATATTATGCATTTATTATACATATAAACCTACCTCTTAAATTACTGTTTGTTTTAGAAAAACTGCACGAGATTTTGTTGCGTAGTTTTAAAGATAGAAAAGGCGAGATTTTTTCATACTGACTATATAATCATTACTAGACATTACTTTAGCTAACTGTGATTTCTGACTTGTATATTATACAAATATGTACTTATCCTATAGATACTACAATTATAAAGTGCTAGCTGTTGCCCGCGGCTCCGTCCGCGTGGACTTTCATATAAACTTTGACCCCCCCTCGCTCCCTTATTACCCTTTTTTCCAGTCAAAAAGTAGCCATCTGAGTACCAAATTTTATTCTAATCGGTTCAGTAATTTTACGTGACGGAAAGACAGACAGACAGACAGAGTTACTTTCGCATTTATATATTAGTATGGAAGTATGGATTAAAGTAAAAAAAAGTTGGACGGGGGCAAATAGTTATAGAAATTTGAATAAGAGTGTATTATTCTTACTTTTGTAATAACACAAAAATATTATATAAGAAAGAAAATAGAATAAATAATTTAAAGAGTTAAAGACAATATATAAAAGTCATTTTTCTCTAGAAAACAAACCCCTAGAAGTTAAAATGTGCTCGGATTGTCAAACTGGATGTGCCGAAAACTAGATTATTTGCTATTTATAACGTTATTATTATAAACCTTTAAAGAATTTTTAATATACATTAGCTAATATAGTATCTTTATTAATATTTAATATCATGATAAAGAAAGAATGAGTACAAGTATCAAGTGTATCAAAAATTTTAAAAACTCGAATAACGATTAAAAAATACACGCCCGATGTAATAAAAATTATGGGCATTATTAAAATAAAATACTTTATTACGCATTTAAAGTAATAAAATTAAGGTCTCTGTACTTCAAACATCGAGACTTAAAATACATATAATCAATAAATCGCATTTTAAGTATTTTCTTGACTTTACTTTACTTGACACTTATACTTTGTATTGTTACTTTTATTATGGAACTGCATTATATTTAAGAAACAAAGCACTTTTTTGAATTATTCATATTATCATCATCACGTATTACAAGGTTTTAAATTTGTATTTAAATATAATATGTTAAACTAATAAAGTGTTTTGTTTCTTCAATATAAAAGTTTGAGTAACGCAGCCCTAAAATACGTTACTCAAACCGCGCCACGTCCAGCTTTATACCATAACACATTAATTGCTTCGATCTCTGATTTTTTTCCACCTTTTTTTACCGAACGAGCACCTGTGCCAGACCCCGCGATGATTCCGATGACTGGTTACTTTTTGGACAAATAAATTCAACGACCCATTCCAATATACACCTTATTAATTTATTTTACGGTTGATTTTTCACAGAAATTTTCACAGGCAATGTTTTTTTTAAATGTCTTCTTTTTAGACATGGGGTGAGAAGATGAGTTTACTGACAAGCCAAAAGTAAGCAGGTAGAAAATCGATTGTTGATCTCCGCCCGCGCCGGGAATAATAATATGAAGTTGCAGATTGGGGAATAAAACCAAGTTTACAACAAATACGTTTTTATCCCATCATAAATAGCGATATCGTCGTAAATCTATCACGACGGTGGCGTTGAGTTTTATTTATAGAGAGCCTCTTTGCGCTTATGTTCATGTAAAAAAAACGATTCAATAAACGTTTATTTAAGGAGATATATCGCATACAAAAACATTTTTATTAGCAGTTAATAATAAGTCACAGATCATTTCAAATTCTGTTATGTTCTTAATATAAACGTATGTATTTCCCGTTAATCCTAAAAGTATATGTCCACAATACTTCATCGGTAAAGAATTGTGATCGTGTCCATAGATACCTACATAGTTACTTATAGCTATGTGGAGCAGTCCAGCGCAGTCTAGCTCAACTCGGCTACGATCCCACGAGCGCAGAAAATTACTGGTATTAAATGAAAATCGCTCGAGATTGCACCTGTGTGCATAAATTGCAATTAACTGTGATCCAGCGATGCCTGCACCGAACACGAAATTAATTTTATTATTATGTACCATCGTGAAATATGGAGTATCCAAAATTACTTTATCTCACCCCACGATTGAATGCAATTTTCCCTGATTAATTGCTTTTTCGCCTAGCGTGTGATAAATTGAGCTATCCAATCTAATTATTCTTCTGTGAAGATCGGGACTGCTTTTATATACTTGGGAATATTGACCCTTCTTTTATGAATCAAACTAACCAAAGATTGCTACATGGTAATATATATGCATATATTCGAGAAGATAGAGCCTTTGGGAAATCGTTTAAAGCATGCTATCCGGGATAGACATTTACTAAGCGTACTCTCGACTAACCTAACGAAGGGCAACCTGAATACATTCTAAGCAACCTAAGATTGCTTTCTTAATTAATTCCTGGTTGAATAGAAAAGATAAAAAGTTTATACAAGCTATAAAAGTCAATCAGGAAATGTTTTACATGGGAATAAAGTTTAATTCTATTATAAATTTTCAATAACAATCATCTTTGAAAATTTACTTAGCTATCAATATTTTGTTGCAAGAAAATTTTATAGGATATTAAACAATTTTGTAAATGATTATTTCGTACAGCTTCTACCTCAGTAGCGTTAACAGAAGCTAGATTACAGCAAGTTTTAATCGCTTTACCTTGAGTACTTAATAGTTCCTAGGAATAAGATGAAGTCTATATTGTAATAGTTATTATCTGGAGATGAGATAAACGGTATTGTTGTGAGAACTTAATCCGACGTCTGCAAAGTCTGCGATGTTATAATAATAACAGACGCTATATTAAGAAAATGGCTTTCAGTCGTTGTCTGTTGCAATTTCTCGATAATAATAAGTTTGACGTGCGCTTTAGAGTACCTCTATCATACCTCTTATATGGTATTTTTTTCTATCAAATTCACATTAAAGTAATGATAATATCAAGGTATGTTAACTATAGCTAATATGTAGAGATGGCTAGGAATTAAACGTTTAAATTTGAATACTATAAATACGACTTACATTATTAAAATGAGATATAAAAAGCATAATCTCAAACTAGACAAGTTTTTTTTATGAATGAAGTAACGACATTGTTAATAACGCAATTTGATGGAAACTGTTTGTTATAAATCAGCCTGCGTGGACAAAATTAACCACCGATATTTAACTAAATCACTAAACAGGGTTACGCCATGTTAATAGAATGAATAATTGTTTCGTTAACGATATCTAGTCGAATTTTCCTACAGTACCACAGATAAAATAGACTTTGTTACTCTGTGGTAAGGTTTATTATGGATTGGAGCGTGTATAATGAGTCTACATTGACAGTATCGAGTTTACTCTTAGCAATGGCTTGGCTATGGGTGCTTTGTGCGCGATCCGGCTAGCCACAATTAGTTTATTATTAAAATACGTATTAAAAAATACATCAACGTAATTGAAAATATTAAATAAAGTTAACGTATTTATCAAACGGATTCTGAAGTGATGTTAGTTTTGGTAGACTTTTTTCTCCACAAGATTCTGTCTTGATTTTTAAAAATTCAATAAACATAACTCCGACGTAGTCTATCCCAAAAAAAGATATGCTTTTGTTATCGTTATGCTAGAACGCTGAAAGACCAATTGGCCTTCAGGTAATAATTTATCGCCAGAGAATAACCGCCGTGAAAATTCAAATTCAAACCCTGCTTTATAGCTTGCTGGCAAATAATACGATGCAGTTAGGTATGGTATATATTACAGAATACTTTTTCAACCAAAAAAAGCTATTTCATCGAGAGAAAATAATTGTATTCATATTATGTATACAATATTCCTAAAATATCAGATATTAAAATTAATTCATAAAATATAGATATATACCTAATTACCGAAATCACGTGTACATACTACTGGTGATACTGGCAATATACACACAAATGTTATTCTACTGAGTTATACGATTGAATTACCCAAATATTAAAAATAAGGTTGATATATCAAACAATTTGACAAAGCACATTGTAGACATTGTTAAATCATACAAAATTCCCTCGTTTATCGAAGTCGGTGAACGCGAGCCGGATCGCTCACCGATCAGACAGAAGAAAGTATGTCTGGCGAGATGATAGCCTCGCACCGCCCCGACCGGTTCTGCTAAACCCCTTCGTGGTCAGTTTTTGTGCCCCTCCCCCCGCCCGGCCCACACCGGACCCTTCCAGCGACCTCATACAATCGACTTGCCAAATTTTAGCCGAAAATTTTCATTTTAAATACTCCTTTAGTCTACTGACAATCTTAAAATTTTAATGTATTCATTTAACATACTTCCAGATGTCATACGTATAGTAAAGCGATTTATTTCGGAGTCTGGAAGCTTTTTTAAATTCATAGATTTATCATTCATAGTCATTTGCATAGATAGAACAGACTACTAAAATGTTAATAAAACAAGTAGAAATACGGTGTGTTTGATTGGAATTAAAATAAAATAGAGTATACTCGTAAAGGCAATTTTTAAGTAACATTATTCTAGCTAGTCTTGTTTTTTACAGGATATGAAAGATTATGAGCATAAAAGCGACAGTCTAAATTATTAAGAGATGATTCTACGCCGCACCGGTGACTAGTCATTTATTCATACTAATATCATAATATGGTAAACGCGATTTTGAGGATTTGAACGAATTTCTGAGAGTGTATATCTATACACTCTCAGAAATTCCTGCATACATCCTATGCAGGATGGTTGGCTGAAGCTGTAGGTTCCATGAAATTAATCATGGGATATGTTTTATCCCCGTATTATGTACCGTGGCATGAGACTACTAAATTTATAAGACACAAACATTTTTAGATTACATACAATAATTAAACTGCAGGTTTTTCTTTCGATGATTGCTTATTTTTGCCTAGAGCGCCATCTTTCGTTAACTATATGTACTAACACTTTTTCCAAACTAACTAAATAGTGCATTTTATAGGATTATATCACATTTTATTAATTATATACATTATCTGTACTGTTGTTTTGACTTCTATACAGTAAACAGGTTACTTATTATTTACCCCCTTAAAAGATTATTGTCGATTGTCAATAATATATACATAGTGTGCTAATACCCTAAAACCATAAACAAGAAAACTCATTTCACACGAACGTCAAAATTGTATCCTTCATCCTTAGATCCGTGTCAATAATGTCTTTTTGACGTGATTTGCCGATTATTTATCCGAAATTTTTCCTTTTTTTAATAATGGGAGCCTCTCAAAGTACACGAAAATTAAGTGTAGACAATGAAAATGCTATTCAAGTGTCCCAAGAAGCGTTAGACCGAATACAATCTCAGTTGTCCGCAAAAGTAAATATTTTTCTGAATTACATAATTTAAATCAATGTCAAGTGAATTAAACATACATAAAATGTTTTTTGTAATATATTTGTAAATTCTTTATATTCAACACTATTCATTTTATTCGAAATCAATATAGAAGCGAAACTCGCTTTCATACTTGCTTAGTCAAAAGAGGTTAAAACATAGGTAGTGCATCTGTATACAACATTTTGAAAGCGAAAGAAAACATGAACCAACATTAATATAAATAGCGTCCTGGTTGCATTGTATAACTTTTATATATTAACTAATGTAAATGTAATCATAAAATTTACTATTCGATCATTTTACTTTCAGCAACCTGAAAATAATAACCAGCCAGCTCCTCCTCCACCACAATATGCCCCACCACCCCCAGCTTATGACTCACAAAAGAGACAAGATGCAGCTGCGGAGGAAGCATACTGGGCTCGTCGGATCGAAAACTTAAAACGAGCACATGAAAAAATTAATAGTGGCATGGTAGTGGAGTATCAAAAAACATTAAAGGAAGCGAATGAGCTATTTGAAATGGTTCAAGCTGACAAAATCGCAAATAAATTGCCTCCATGTCAGGAAGAGAAAGCAAAGGTATTTTTTATAACTATTGAATGTTAAGTAAAACCTCAATTTTCATTTATATCTTCAGGATTGTTAAATAAATTATTCAATTGCTTTATAGAGGATATTAGCTAATACATAATTAATTGAAACCTAAGGTTATTAGAATCAGAGGCAAGACTTAACAATTAGATATAGATTTAAAATTTCCAAATCTTACAAGATGCAATATTATTTTATCTACACTAAGATATTTTTATATATCTATATTATATATCTAACAAGATTATTATATAAATTGTGCATGCAAAATCAAGCTAACCAATCGATAACTTGATCTCACTTCTCAGCCATCTTAAGCTTTATGTTTCTATATGAAATTGTTGAACAAAGTGAAGCCTTACAAAATATAAAGCTACGCCAAGATTGCATTAAAATAAAATATAACATTCTGTACATAATGTAATACTAATTTCAGGTTCTTGAATGCTACAGTACAAATCCCAACAAATCACTCTTGTGTTCAGTGCTAGTAAGTGAATTTAATGACTGTGTTTGCAAGAGTAGGATCGCAGCGGTAACCGCAAGTTCTTGAACATCTGTACATACTTCTTAGAAACTGATAAATCCATGCAATAAATACAATCAGTGTTGTAATGTTTGGGCAACATACGTAGATATATTACTATTATTGATGTATGAATAAACTGTTAATTTATATGTATTGTTTTCATTTATGATAACTCTTTTTTTTTTAAGCAATTAGGTAGTAAGACGTATTTTTAATTTTAATGTGAATTCTTTTTACTAAGTACATATAGGGTTTAAAATATTTTAATCTAGCTTGTTAAATAAATCAAAAAAATATTAAAATTCATGTATATGATTATAGTTAAAAACAATATTGAGGACACATAGTAAATACTTTTTAACAATGTAAAGAGAATAATATGTTACTGTTTTGTTTAGCTGTCACACATGTTTAATGTATTTTATGTTAATATGTCAAATCAATAATTTATCTAGACTGAGAGATAGTGATAACATTGACGCTCTTAAGCGTCGTCATGACGACACTAACAATTTCTATTTGCGTATTTCATATACTTGCATAAGTTCGATTTATTTCGAAAATAATGGCTAATAAAGATGATAAAGACAAGCCACCCGAGGAAAAGAAACGCAGAATACCTCTGTACCCTGGTTTTCCTGAATTAGCTCGATCAGATGTCAGTATTTTTCCAAGTTACACGAAGTTGGGCCTAGCATAGTAAGTATTTACGGAGAAAATAATTACACTAGTTTTTACTGATAATCCAGTAGCCTCTAATAAAAATGTCATATATCATTTTAAAGCCGCGTAGTATGCCGCCATCGCTACCATTGGGCCAAAGTCGCGCAACGCAAGCAATTCATGAGTGAACTACACAGCTTCGAGAGACTTCAATCAAACGCACTAGACGGTGTCAGGGTTCACAGAGAATTCTCTCAAGGAATCCTCTCCCATAAGATACCACCACGCCGCTATGTTCAGAAATTAACCCCCGACCCATTAACTATGAATCAAAGGATGAGAGTTGAAGAAATTATTAGTGGAAGAGTAAACTTTGCAAAAAAGTAACATTCGCAATTTTAATTAGTAAATACTAAATACCATTAAAACATTTAAAAAATGATTTATTGATATGATTCATTCTGAAAAAAAATGTTTTTAGAATATGAGTTTATGTTTAACATGAAATAATCATAATCACATGAAAAAATTGTTTTATTTTCCTTAAATATAAAAGCAAATTTGTATTGTAATAATTTTTAACATCAACCGTCAACACTGTTTGCTTCACCCAACTTCTTTTTCTTCTTGAATTTCTTACTCTTTTCAACGTTACTCTGTAAATAGTGCGCTTCTTTCTTCGCCTGTGATATTTCTGCCCTTAATCTCTGCTTCATAGCAGCCTTCTCATAAGCTAGACGCTCACTCAAATGTATCCATTTAAATCTAGGGATATACTTAATGTTCCAAATCATATCATAGTATCTGGATTTTTTTCTGGTACCAATTTTCGTGTTGTTAAGATTAGCAGCGACAGCCTTTGCAACTTTCTTCTTTTGAAATTCAACCCAACCTTCCGTAAACTGATTGGGTACACGTTTCCGTTTTTCTCCTGGTTCTACAAATATATTGGAATGATAAAATATAACCATAGAGTATGTAATTAAACAATAATACAGTATAACCTCAAAACTTACTTGCACTAGATTGTAAGTAGACTCTACCAACGTCGCCAAACTCGCTAAAGATTTCTCTAATTTTCGCTACATTCATATACGGCGGTATTGTGGAAAGGTAAACAATCCCACGCTTTCTGGTCTTCTTTTTTAACAATTTACCTGAATCTGATCCTATAGATGTGCTTTCCATACTATTTTCATTTTGAAAATCACATTCAGAACCATTTTCTGGAACTCTATCTACTTCCTCTGACGGCATTATGGATTATGGAATTGGCAGTAATTAGTAAAGAACTGTTATTATTTATTGAATGAAATGGTATGCAATTTAACAAAAAAGTTTTTTAGAGTATACTGATAAACACGGCCACATGACTTTGACAGTATGACAAGTGACAACTTTTGTTTGATGACAGTGACTGTTAGTTCTTTTTTTCTAAGTTAATAAAAAAACCAACAAAGCAAAACGTATCCGACTAACGTATGCGGTACCGTATTCAAAGCAAAAAAAATAATTTGCTTCGAACAAAATAAGAAAATTGTATTACGTATTTTCATTTAGTAGATAGAAATGATTTATAGTTATTTTATAATTTTGAAGTGAGTACCTTAGACCCCTTCTCGATTAACATGATTTTTGGCTATCGGTGATTAACTTAAATTCTTTTTTCTTGTCGGTTTGCCGTTTGATTAAGTATTAATAATCATTTTTCTTTTAACAACGTAGTGATGTAGTCTCTTTGCATTTTGCATGAGTCTGGTCATTTATCAATATCAACAAACATTGTCAACTTGACACTTGTGACGTGCTTGATAGCAAACATCAATAATATAAAAGCATTTTAAGCATAACAAATTATTAATTCATTAGTCACCCGACATCAATTCAATTTTTCAATTGAATATTGCTAAAATCCATAATTATTTGGTTCTCCAATATCTAGTGTTTAATACGAGTCAAGTTTCAAGCTTATTTCATAATGGGTTGTGATGGTGGAACTATTCCACGACGTGATGAACTTGTGCGATTAAAAAAGAAGCCAGAACAGGTGAATTTTTAAAGATATGTAATAGATTATTAGAAATATATTATAAAAGTCTTAAATTTACTAATAGAAAATTAATCATTTCAGAAAGACAAAGACGCGGAGCGCTCTTTTAAATGGCGAAATTGCGCTTTATCTCAGCAACCATTGCAAGAACCGATTGTGGCCTGTGGCCTCGGGCGGTTGTACAGCAAGAGCTCGGTGTTGGAGGCATTACTTGACAAGGAAACTAAACCTGAATCTATAACACACATAAAGAATCTCAAGGTCTAGAATACGATTACTATTTCTATACTATTATAAGATATAATATTAGTGTCAATTTTGTTTACTAAATTATGACGTCATTGATATAATTTTTAATTCCACAATGAATTCTTTACATTTTACACTTTTCTTTTATTGTTTCATCACAATTTCTTGTTTTTATTTATTATATTATGTTGTATGTGTATTATAAACTAATAAAAAGCCTTATTTTGTCTGTTTCAGGATATCAAAGACCTAAAACTTACAAAGAACCCTGCATACAAAAACACGGAACACACAGACGGAGCAGTGGAGGGTAGTGCTCCTTACATCTGTCCAATCAGTGGCCTGGAGATGACTGGCAAATTCCGCTTCATATTTCTGTGGAGCTGTGGATGTGTACTTGCTGAACGGGCATTGAAAGAAGTCAGACAGAATCTATGTCATATGGTGTGTTGCAACTCAATATTTTATATTCTAATCTGTATATACTAAAAAAAATCACACAATTTTAAATTCTATAACTATGTTTTAATTTTAACTTTCATTTATACTACCTTTTAATATTATATTCATCCCTCATTAAAAAAAAATCACCAATTCTAATATGCTAAAATTAAAAAAAAAACTAACTAACAATAAAATAAATTTTCAGTGCCAGCAACCCTTTACCGATAATGACGTCATAGTACTTAATGGAACTGAAGAAGATATTGAAAAGCTCAAAGAGAAGATGGCCACAAGGGTAGTTAGTAGAAAGACGAAGAAATCGAAGGCAGAGAAGGTTGAAATTAAGACTGAACCAGAGGCTGGTAGTTCAACATCAGACGTAAAACCTGAAGCTAGCAGCAGTGATATCAAAATTGAAGATTGTAAGCCAGGAAGTAGCCAAGTCAAGAAAGAGGCTGATACTATACCGCTTTCATTACCAAAGTTCAACCCAAATAAACAGACTAGAGGGCATTTTGGATCTTCGAAAAGGGCACATTCAAATGGTCTACAGACAGACCCATCATATAAGAAAACAAAGAAAGAATACAGTATAGCTAAAGATCCTCAGACGAGTGAAGTTTATAAATCATTATTTACGTCACACAAAAGTGATCAGGAACAGAAAAGAGCTCACTGGGTCACATACAATCCTTTTTACAACTAAGTGTAGACATTACTTTAAAAGTGTACTTCGCAACTTATTCAATTAATTAATGAGAATTTTAAATCTGTGAATGATTAGTTAAATAAAATATTTAAACTATATTTTTATTGTTTTATTTTAGTAAATATTGCACATAAGGGAATGTTAAGAGTAACTTATTTTACGAAAGATACAATTACTTTTTGTGCAGCTGGAAATAAATAAGTGGAGTTAGACAATACAAGATATACCCATTGATATTCATTGAATATATAGACAATTAATACTTCATGACGCTTATTTTTCAATGTAGCAACATCTAGTACACAGACCATAACTACGTGTGATGCTAAGCTTAGGTAATGGCAACAAGATAACAGATAAATTACATAGACATACTTTTCTTATGTCCCCTGGAAAAAATTAAATATTAAGTATAGGGATCGAACCCACACTCCTTGGCACAAAAGGCAGTTATGTTACCACTGCTCTAAATGGTCGTCAAATTCTAACATCTAAACACATTAATAAACTATAAATACTTTCAGAGATCAAAGTTGTTAAATCTAATACATACACATGTTAAATGTAATACATAGCTTTTTTGTTTAAATTTATAGAGTGTAAAAGACTTGACTCCGAAAACTGACACCGTCGCGTCGTTTACAAATTAAAACCCATGATAATAGCTTACCTACTGCGACTGCGTATGATTTGATACTGATGCAGGTTTTTTTATTTAATGTTTTTAATTTAATACCTATTTTCGCGGTGGACGTCACGCGTGCGCTGGAATCGTCCGAGAAGTTGTTTAAAATACACTACTGTATTTTTTATTTTATGATTTCCTAGCATTATTTAATTAAATAAAAAGGAAATTGCTGCACTATAGTAATAAAATAACCTTACCGGATCTTTAAAAGTAAAAAATATACAAAATTGACACCTAATAGTTTATGGTTATTTAACTTCAGATTCATTATCTATGCAAGTTATCGGAATTAAGCTTTTCACACCCGGTATTAAAATTAAAGACTAATGTTAAAAGTAAACTCTTAAAGTTAAAAAAAAAACATCATAATATAAACAAATAAAATTAATAACACTTATTCCTAAGGTATTTGTATGAAATAAATAAATAAATATTTAAATAAAATTCATACTTTCATTACATAATTTCAACAAATTAAATTGTAGTTGTGCTGAAAATCTTGTACTCAAAAGTCAAAACTTTAATTACCGCCTTTTTCTGTGTGAATTTAAAACTACTACGCTTAATACTACTATTTAAAGATTTCAAACTGTTACATCATTTTGTACAGATGCTAAGGTGGCCTCTATGATAAGATTGAAGTCCAGTTCGTTGAGGCTGGCTTTGGCCGTTAGCAGGTCCAAGAAAGTGTCCAACGGAGATAATCGTTCGCCTGATGGAAGAGCTGCGATACCTAAAAAGTGACGATATTTTTATTTTTTTTTATTTATCTTTTTTTCATAAAAAACATTATGTAGCGGCTCTTGGTAGCAACTACATATTTTGAGTGGCGAACAGGATGATGGGTGTGAACACAATAAGATGTTATGTTGAACTCTATTTAATCGATGTTAATGCACATTATATATCGCGCGATCCGCTGACGCCAGGGCTTTGGTGTACGAGTAACCTACTTACTCGTACACATCAATAAAATTGGATTTTAATATAGATATAAGTCGTCCTGTCAAGCAAGATTTCTGGATTTCTATGACTATCTACCTACAGTTTTTACACCAGGTTGGTTGAGACTTGAGATACTTGTGCGAAAAGCGAAAATAGGTAAAGGAGCAGTAGTTCGT
>JADANM010006098.1:9625915-9641963 GCA_026213755.1 Eurema hecabe
TCTTTATTCTTAATTGGTTTGTTTATCATTTAAAACATTAAATGTATCATGATCACTTGTGTTTAATGTATAATTAGGTTATACATCTTAGGCGGGCATTATGTGAAGCCAATTATGCTCGCTACGTTTACACAATTTTTTTAGTAATTACACATTGTTTAGCCAGATTGAATTACTAATGGGTATATTAGCGACCAGATAAAGTGGTGCACATTCTATTTTTATCAATTTCCATAAGTGGACGGACACAGAAAGCCAAGCTAGCTACGTGTCTAATGGCGCTGACGGGAGGATTTCGCGCGCGATTGTGACGGATTCGTGGCATTTTTAACGCCAGCTAATTCATGAAATTTTACATTTTAGTGATCAAATATTAAACTTTAGGAACTGTAGTGATTATAAAACACAACAATGATTATATTTCGTGCGTAAATGTGTATAAAAACGACTCTTGAAAATTTTTCTCCCGCCAATCTGCAGGGGGCACGCTTTCGGAACACCTACCTAGAGCCATTCTTTTTGTGATTATTTTTACAATCCTTTAGACGAACAGTGGATCTTTTGAATGCGTTTTATAGTGTACTTTCTTAATATAAGATAATATATTTATTACTACAGTTGTCAACTGACATAACCCTATTTATAATTTGATCATGACATGCGGTAATTTTTGACCTATTATTTTTAGATATTAAGAATAATGTTTTATTTTCTTATCGTAATCCATTAATGTGTATCTTTTTTATGCAGGGGCAGTCTTTTTAGTTTAAAAACCATCCTCTACAATGGCTCAAGCAGGGTATGTACAGCTGATTATGTCTTGTGATATTTTGACCTTAGTGAAACTGTTGTACTAACTCCAAATGCTTGTAGTTCCTCCTGTGACACTGGGGATAAGAGACTGAACCTGAAAAGGAAGAGAAATTCCACCGATGATGAGGTTTGATCTGTTTACTACAATTACATATTTAAAATAACACCTACAGGATATTCTTTAATGCCTCATTTCCTTATAGGTCGAAAATATGCCTCCAGCGAAAATCCCACAAAAACTGGAGGAGGAGTTACATGAACAACCGGCCCATAATGTGGTGGTTGAGTCCTCATCATGCTCCAGTGATGATGAAGGGTATACCAACAGTGAACAGCCCAGGAGTGTGTACACAGATATAGATTATAATCCAGATAGCTTTTTAAGCCCTCCCAGTATACCAGAATTGCCAAACTGTGTGCTAAGTCCTTTAGAAAATGTAGGTAGAGGTGACTCTACACCACACTCTAACAAAAGACCCAGGTATGCTACATTTTTGACTAATTTACACATTAATAAGTTCAAGAAACTTCTTGCCTAAACTAAACTGATCCTAACATTTGAACATTGCCTGACATAATTATGAGTTCCATGATAATATTAGTATTATTACACATTTGGTCATTTAGATAAAGTTGAGAGTTTTAAGATAAGTCACATAAATACCTTGTTGTTTCAATATACAATATTTTTCCTGATATTTGAAATTTTATTGAAATTATTTCATACTAATACATACCTTTGTATAGTTCAAAAATTTAACCATGTTTCCTTAACACATCTTTAACCACCTCACCTCATTTACAGTGCTAACAAACCCCCATGTCCATCGCCTCCTAAGAGGAAATGTCCTCTGCCTGGGCTATCCTGGGCAGACCCAGCTGATGTGTGGAGAAGCATGTGTGAGTGTGACGCCAGATCCAGAATGAACAAGAACCCCAATATGTTTGATAACCACCCAAATTTGCAGCCCCGAATGAGAGCTATATTACTGGACTGGTTAAATGAGGTAAGATAAAATTTTATGTAAGATTTACTTTATTTTAAGATGCTGTGTATCCATCTTTCTTTTTGATATATTTAGTATGATTTCATTGATTTTTTTATCTCATAGAATTTGAAATGGAATTTAGATATTGATAGGAATTTGTTTATTTCAAGTGTCTTATTCTCTTAGTATTTAAATTAATTGAGATTTTAATCAAATTTTTAATGCAATTTAGTATAGTATAATTCCAATACTTGAAAATAATTTAATAAAACTAATACTGTTAAAGAACTTAATTGTTACAATCTATTAACAAATGATTAGTAATTAGTTATAATGAGATGTAACAGTTACTAGTAATAATATAATAGAAAATGTTTTTTCATGCTGCTTTAATTAGAAATGAGAAGGTAAGTTAAGGCAAAAATATTATTGTGGCATCTATAACACTTTGTGTACTAATTGATAAAGACAATTTTTATCTCATTGGGATTTTTGGTCGTAATTCTGATGATAAATTAGGCAATACATTTGCTACTAAGCTTCGAAATTAAAAGAAAAATGTATGGTTACTATTCAAATTGAATAGGATAGCATTTTTAGATTCTTATCTACTGTATGGATGGTTAGACACACATGTTGCGCGCCAATATATAGGGTAAATTAACGTAACGGTTAATTTTAAAGGACACGAAATACTCGATTTTTGAATACGTTTTTTATTTTAAACTATTCTTCATACGCGACTTTGTCTGTTTCGTAAAAATATAGGGAGTAGCTTGCGTCTTCCCGCGTAATATCGCGTAAATCTTACAGGAAATTAAAATTAAAAAAAAAACAAAATAATTAACTGCTATGTATTAAGCATCGATTTTAGAAATTTTGAAATTACGGGTTATTTTTTCAACGGCTACATCGAGACCACGCGGTCTGGATAGAGCAATGATATAGCGGTTAACTCCGTAGCACCCTTAACGGGGTCTCTCGACGACAAGTGATATAAATGTATAAAAAGAAACGTTTTAGCTTTTTATGTTACTAGCACAGTTTCAAGCAATATTGGGGAGTAATGACCCCTTTTTACGGCGATCAATGACCCCAAGCACAAGATAGTTTTACGTATGCTATTGTATTTGCAAATCTTTTTATTTGCTATTTATTGGCTTAAGCGATGCGATTTCTATGTTCGTTAAGTACAGTTTTATGCGAGCGATAATTGCTTTATCATTTAATGATTTAATAAGACGCTATAAAAAAATCTTGATTTTTCGGGTTCAGCGAAAGCAATGATTTTAGGTTAATTTAGTGCTATCTTCGTTTCCTAAAATATGCAGATTAATAATAAATTTACAATAACCAATCGTATCACAAATTTCTTGCTAATCGCTATGAATGCAGTTTTTAGTTTGACCCTATTCTATCGCCAGCACATCGAAAATGTAATTAAGATTAATATTAGTTGGCAAATTTAATATTGGCCTCGATATTATCGTAATATTTTTGTTGAAAATATAAACCTCGAACCGTTTTTACTTAAAACAACTCAAGAGTCTGAATGTATTAAAAATAAAAAGGATTTTATTGTTTAATCTTTACTAATATTACAGATACGTAAGTTTATAAGAATGTATGTATATTTGTTAGTGTCACGCAAAAACTACTGAATTGATTTGATTGAAGTTTTGCATGTAGGTAGACGCTAGCTTATCACATAGTTAACAACGCATCCCGGTGTTGCGACGTGAACAGAACTACGCGGACGAAACCGCGGCGTGCCTCTAGTTACTTATGAACAAAAATAAAATCCATACGAAATTTTATATAAACTTGAAATGCGAAACCTCCTTTTTTAAAGCAAAGACTTAATCTTAAAATATTTTTTAATGTCAATTAGTTTATATATGTTACAGTTAAAACTAGTTGGTAGTTAGAACACGTTTTTCCTAGTTTTAACTTAACGCCTTTGTTAAAACTAGAATTGACTAATGTCTGAATATTAAATAAAAGCTCCTAAATAGATTAATCTTTATCTCAACTCACACATATACAATTCTGAATATTACTTTCAAATTAAATAATGATTGTATGTTTAATTAGTTAATATGATGGGATTTAATTCGAACACTGATGAGAAAATTAAGTAATTAATTTGTTGAGCGTTCGCTAATAATAATTATTATTATTACATTACGTATTCATTTTCGTGTCAATGACTAATCCGTTAGTGGGCAATATTTCTTTGCTAATAAGTAATTAGTATTTGAACTAAAGGATACAATTTATTAATGAGCTTTCGTTATTTAATATTTTGTACAGCAATTGCAATGTGCCTAATGTGGTGTGGTAAATAGTTTTGTCTATATTTCTATACTTAATAAAATAGAGAGGTTAAGTTTTTGACGTTTGACAATGAACAGAATATTTCTAAAATCTTTTCACTAATAAAACATTACATTTATGAGTATAGTAAGCGTCACGAATCTTTAGCGCTGAACGAAACCTGCGCAGAAGTAAAAATAAAAGATCGAGGTAGTCGAGTGCGCGAGCGCTGATTGGTTGTCCCAGTCGTGTTGTCTTTCTCGCACTAATACGTCAAATACGAGCGCGATTCTACCGATGCGCAGCTATTCTCGTCAATCGCTAAACATAAATGACGCTTACTATACCGTACACTATACTTAATATATTGGACGAGAAGAAGACATTGGCAAAATTGTGGCAACACAGCATTGCCATTTCTGCCAGAATAGATTACAATACACCTTACCTGCTCCTTTGTTAGGAATCTTTCGATACCAATTTTATTAAAATCTGCCTAGTTTAGGTGCTACAATAGAACATACAATCATACATAAACTTGCATGCAGTTCATAGCCATCTTAGATAAAATATTTTTACCCGAAACCGCAGGAAAAACGAATTTGTTAGATTCTTAATAATTATACATATTATGTAGCACCCGTGGTTAAAACGGTAGTTTTTATACCCCAATATTTATGATATTTACTCTTTAAATATTCGGACAATATGTCGTAAAATATCAGTTGTATGGAATAGAGATGAAGTTCAAAAAATAGGTACACGGGGCATATTATTATGAAAGAGTATTTTTTTGCCTATACCCAAAAGGTTAGTTGGTCAATTTGACATAGTTACGTTATTTATTTTTAGAAGTTTAAAAAACATTTGTACAACTGAAACCGCCAGATGAAGCCAGTTTTAATTACACGACTACATAGTATGTATTAGACAAAGTTGCTTTCTGTTGCCTGTTTCTGTCTCTACGTAAGTTTACATCTTTAAAAATACGCAATGGATTATGATTTCTTATAGAAAGCTTTTCAATAAGTTTTCACGTATATTACATGTATGTATGATATACTAGCTGTCGCTCGCGACTTCGTCCCCGTTGATTTGTTTTTCCATTATTTCTTTGGTCCTATTAGTCGCAACGTGATGTTATGTAGCCTAAAGCCTTCCTCGATAAATTGTCTATTCAATAAAAAAATAATTTTTCTATTCGACCCAATAGTTCCTGAGATTAGCGCGTTCAAATATATTAGTATAGATATAGATACGTGCCAAGATAGTTCATAATATGATATGTATAGCTTTAAGCCAAAACTATATTTATGTGTGTTTTCAATTATTATTCACACCTCCCGGCGCCGGCGCGGGCCCCGTCGTGTCGTGTTTGAATACGATTTACATAGTTTTTTTATGTACTTCGGTTTGTAAAGTGATTTTGAAGATCTATATTTATAAAATCTGTACTGTTTTACACTTAAGAGTTTTTTTAAACACGCTTTTATATATAATTTGTGTTTTAAGACTTTTTAATTAATATTTCTAGTAAAGCCTAACTTCAAATATGTAATGAAAGCTACGGAAAATAGCCCTTGATGCCCTGAATGTTGTGTTAAACTCACTCTACGATATATGAAGGTATTATATTGTTATAAAGAGATAATTGAGGTTATAGGGTCAACAAAAAAAACCTTTGCTTTACAACACCTGTCAATATTACCTATATTGCATATTTTTGCTTTATACTATGCTTTCACCTTAAAATCTTATAAAATTTTATTCCATTTATAAATTATAATATTAATTGTTATATTTATTTACAAAGTATGGGAGCGGATATAAATGCGGTTACGTTTATCTGTTACTAGTGAACAGTGTACATCTTTATCGCATAACGAAAATAGAACACCTACGAACAATGCAGCTTTAAACTTTGAATAAACAAAATAGTAGGTTTTTAGAAAATAATGATTATGATTCCAATAATTTAGAGTTACCAGGGTCAGTACCGAATATACTATACATATATGTCGGTATGTGTAGATATAAATATGTATTGTTAGCTGTAGTAATGAGATGTCCTATAGGTCTTTATAATACGTTAAAATTTTTGGGTTTAATCCGAGTTTGATATACATTGATGAATTCGAGGATGCGGCTAGTCATAGTTTATTTTTTTCCACACCAAATAGGTTTGTTATAAATCTGTATAGTATCAAGTTTGTTAGAATAAATATACAAGGCTATATTAAATACACATTAAAACATTTTCCTTACTGAATTATATAAATTATTAATCTGTGGAATCAAAGAAATGATTTATATGTGTATATGGAATTAGTATAGATCATTTATTAGGTTTTGCGATAAATTAATTAAACTCTGAAAGCATTAAAAAAACAAATGTACAATTATTTTTAAATTTTTTCACTTAATTCTGGGGACTCTAGTTTAAAATTCCCGCTGTAGGCGGTCGATTGCTACGGTCGTAGGCGTACGGCGTAGCACTGCGTAGCGTCTACGCATATCTTATCAATTAATTGATATTATTTTACATCTCATCTATTTAATTATATTATGTAGTCGGTAAATCTTATAATACACTGAACAATGAAAATGCAAAATCCTTTGTTGTTGTTTTGTATTGTAATTTTTATTCATGAAAAAGGTCACCATCCCACGAGCGTTAAGAAATATCATTTCAAGAGTTTTTCATATGTTAATATGTACACTAATAATATTATAATAATGTTGATTTGTAACAGTCAACAACTGATTAGAAACCGCGTGGCAGGTCTGGTTAATATAATGTGTTATAATGTAAATGAATGGAGGAATTAATATTATAATTTTATTAGTTTATTAAATATGAATAACTTTGTTCTACAGGTATGTGAAGTATACAAACTGCACCGAGAGACGTTTCACTTGACAGTGGACTACGTAGACCGATACCTGTCCAACACAGAAGACGTGCAAAAAGGCTGCCTACAGCTCATCGGTAAGCTATACATTCGTATTTATTGGTGTATGTTGTCATGAGTTCAATCGATTTGAACTAAAGTTATTTTTCTATTTATAAGATCGAATAATCGAAATCAAATCGATACCTATAAAGGTATGATTTTGGGGCGGCGAAAATTGAAAATTGCGAAAAATCTTTATGATAACATTTCTTTTAAATGTCAGAGTATTAAAATTGGTAGTAAAAATGTAACTATATAACGAAAAAAAACAAAATAATACCTGTAAAGTTGACTCTAAAAACCTGCAGTACTGGGGTACTGAGAGTTCTGTAAGCTCGGTGAGCATTTTCATTTGATATCCTTCACCTGGTATTTTAAAATTACTTATTTGAACCCCATTTATCTTGACAGACAGATTTACTGCAGTGCTATTATAGGGGATCCATTTCTGCCTTAATGTATTAAAATTCTAATTTTCCCCAGGTATAACATGCCTGTTCATAGCGGCGAAAGTGGAAGAAGTATACCCCCCCAAAATATGCGAGTTCGCGTACGTCACAGATGGCGCGTGCACCACAGACGAGATATTGTTAGAAGAGCAACTCATACTCAAAGTCCTATCATGGAGTATAACGCCGATAACGATCAACAGCTGGTTGAATATCTACATGCAGCTGGCCAGTGAAGGCCGGAGTGCGAAGAAGAGGTTAATAGGGGAGAGGGACGTGGGGGCTAACGCTCTTAGGGGGTATACGTTCGTGTTCCCGCAGTACTCGTCGCTGGAGTTCGTGACGTGCGGTCAGCTCGTGGACCTGGCGGTGCTGCACGTGGAAGTGAACCAGTTCGCGTACAGCGCGGTGGCGGCGGCGGCCATCGCGCACGCCTTTAGCAAGGAGCTGGCGTTGAGGGTGTCTGGTGAGTTGGCTTTACTTAGCTTTTGCGTCTTTTTTTCACTATGTTAAATTGTAAATACAATAATTACATACAGCATAGATAAACGAAGAGTCCTTGGATTGATTATTGTCCAAATTTTAGTTAAGAGTTTGCAATTAAATCAATGTAAGCTTAAGAAAAAATATAGAAAGTCAACATAGAACCAGCACTAACTTTTGGCTCATATTAAAATCTGTATAATCGCTAGTTAAGATCCTACTATCTTACTTATATTATAAATGTAAAAATTTGTGTCGATGTATGTTTGTTATTATTTCACTCAAAAATGGCAGGAACGATTTTGTTGAAATTTGATATGTAGGTACTTTGCATCCTGGTATTTTTCAACAAGAACAATCATATATTTGACGCGTGTGGGCAGGCTACAGCTGGGAGGCGCTGTCGCCATGCCACGCGTGGCTGGCGGCGTCGGCGCACGTGGTGCGGCGCGCGGGCGGCGTGCGCGCGCTGCGCGGCGCGGACGGCGAGCACGTGCAGCGCGCCGCCGGCCTCAGCCTGCTGTGCCCCGCGCTCAACCGCGACGAGAGCCACCGCGTGCAGGCGCACAACGTCACGCTCGACATGTTCGTGAGTGTCGCCGCCACACTTACTTACTTTACATTTAACCGACTTCAAAATAATCAGGTTTAACAGAGAAACTTTGAATTTGAGAAAGCATATCTAAACATTTTTAAGATCATACTACGTTCGTAGAACATCTTACGAGTGCTTATGGGTCGAGATAGTTACTTAAGAAAAAGCACTTTTGCCCAAAAAAAAAGAACAAATCGACGCAGATCGCCTGTTCAATCAATTGAAAACTTATATGTCAAATAAATATTATTTTAACAAATCTTAAATGCCAAATATCTCTCACATTAATAGCTTTTAGGAGCTTGCTAAATTTTATAGCTAAAAATCTCTCTTTACAGGATCAAGTCTACCAGCTAATGTTAGAACAGTCCAGCCAAGACAGCCAGTCAGAACCAGCTCATGTGTACCCACCTACTCCTCCGCAGTCAGACCACAAGAGCCCCAAGCCGGCTACTACCACACCTTCAACAAGGCATTCACCCTTACCGGAGATCAGGCTCGGGGATGTCTGACTGAAAGTGTCACAGTGGTTTAGTGCTTTTGTGAAATGACACTTTGAAAGTTACACTACATTTAAGTGACAAAAAGAAAGTGAATAGTGACACTTTATTTAATATTATTATAAAGAAACAGGATTCTGTTAAAGTGGAAAATTTAAGGTTGTGGTGTGATGTCATGATGTGTTTCCAATTTTTCAAAGACTTGGACACTTTTAAGTGACAAATGACTGAGTGCTGCGGCACTATCTCCTTAGATAATGTAAATAAGTGAATAATTTGTTGTGACTTTTGTCACTTTATGAAGCATATTAATATAATGCTTATTTAATGTACTAAGCTTTAACAGTACATAAAATAAGTACAGTCAACCACAAAAGTTATGAAGACATTTAATATTTCTAAACATGAAAGTAGTTGTTAAACACAAAGAAACTAGTTGTTGACTTATCAGTACTACAACAATACAAATGACTTGGTTTTTCTCGTGATCTTTTGTAATTGACTGTACCATGGACAAAGAAGACTAAAATCTACATAAATATTTCACTATTTGTACCCTCATATTTAATATAAACAGTACCTGCAATAGTTTTTAACAATCAACATAGAAAGAACAAATAAATTAATAACGCTTTCTGAACAATGTTAATACTAAATACCGAAAACTGATATTTAAAAGGAACATACCAACATTATATTATTTTTTAAGTCTATAGAATTATTTTAAAAGTAACGATTGACTGGTAAGTTTGTTTTTGCCTGCTTTTAGAACATTAATAGACTAGGCTTGCATGCTGTGTTACTAGCTATTTTATGTCATATTATCAAAAATAACTTAATTCGATACTGGTTGCATGTTTTAATCTTTCTCACTTTTATTATTTTTATTTGCTCTCCTGAACAAAGTCAGATGGTCGCGATAGCAATAATTTAAATTTTTTTTAATTGGTAACAGTCATTTAATTTAATATTTATTTAGCAAAAATTGACTCGAGTTTGTCAATAAAAATATAGAAGAATTTTTATTAGCTTAATATTGCCGTCTATACAATCATAAAATTTTCACAGACCAAAAAGAAAAAAAACAAAAACCAAAATTTTTGTACAGTTATAAGCTTTTTAATCAAGCTTCATTTGAACAAAATGAAACTGACCTCCTTCCCTATGTAAAAAAATCAAACTTTTATTAATACTCTATGGAAATATTCTCCGTATTATTTTTTATTGTACTTTGAAAATGGAATGTGAACTTCCTAAAAAAAATATATATAGCTTAAGCATAATAAATTAATCGTAAATAATTTGATGAAAATTTAATGTTTATTGTAAATACAAATAAAAAAAATTCATTACTATTAGTAGTTAAATTTGTATATTGATGTTTTTTAGTTTTATTTTTCTTATGAACCTACTATTTGATGCAAGTTATGAAAATTTTAAAGTTACTTTTAATGAAAAGTTAAAGTTATGAAAAGTTACTTTTATTATTTTACGCAAAATAAAACAAGTATTTATGTTTATTATATCTTTCCTTATGTAAGTTAGAGGAGAAAAGTCCTGAAATAAACTGCTTTTATTGGTTCAACAAATCTACTTGTAGCATTTTGAGAAATAAATAATACCTAAAAAAAGTAAAGCCCAATTGTGCATGCTACTTAAAAGGTCTTTTTGGACATATTTTATACATATAAATTATAAATTAACACGAAATTCTTAAAAAAGCTATTAAATCCTTCTAATTCTTATTTTAATATTGTAAAATTTAAATCAAACATGATTTAAATATTAAGAATCATTATGTAATGTAAAATAAAATTTGTCAACATTCCAATCTCATCTATTGTATTTTAGTTCAGTTCATAGTGGAAATCAATTCAAATATTTGCATGTTTTCAAACTTGTTTATTAATTAATTAGTAAGGAAATGTATGATACCTTTTTTCTGCTTAGATTTATTTTGTGTGCAATCAGATCATTGCTTGTTTATCATCAATCATTTTACATACGAATTCCATTTGATTTTATCTATTAATAGAAACAATTGTTTAAAGCTGAATAAATCACATAATATATCGTATAATTAAATAGCCATCTAAGCATTTGTTTGTAATTTTTACTGTCGTAGCTTCTTCCCTTCTAGCCAAAGATTTCCGGATTTCAGCTTTAACTGGAAAATTATTTATTAAAATTTAGAGTGTTTTTTTTTAAATTGGTTAAATTTAGTTAGGAATCATTAATTATTATTTAATGTATTTCCATAATAATTAGCTTCTCTAAAAATAAATATATCTAATAAGACCATCAGCTTGATTTAATCTATAATTTGGATTGTAAACTACATATTTTATTCTGCATATTTGCAAAACCCGTTTTCGTATAAGGTGTGTAAATTAACTCAATGCATTACAAATAATATCTACTTATTTTAAAATTTATATACTTCAAAAGGTTATGATATATAACGTACGTATGTTAAACTTAAACTATTAGGTTAATAATAACTAAAGTATCAGTTTTATAACTGAGAAAATAATGAAGTAGTTTTAAGTATGCAGTTCATTTGAACACATCCGGGTATTGTTGGGGTTCTATCGGACATGCTGAATTACATACTTTACTTGGAATTAAATGTGCAGTTTTTAAAGGACACTGCTAATTTAAGCTGGATATAGCGCTGTCCCTTTCCCACATTAGTTATATAACGTGTGAAAATTTAGTAGTTTGAGTACTGTGCGAAAGAGATAACGCTCTATAAAGCCAAAATCAGTATATGGTCTCTTTCTGCATGTAGCCAGGTACGGTATGTATATGACGTACATAAACTGATTGTAACTGGTTGACATCTGTTAGTTTTTAATATAAGTACAGAGGTATCACAGGAGCGCTGCCGATAGATGCTCATTTAGTAAATAATTAGTAGAAATAAGTCCAACGATTACGCTTATCACCCAAGGCGGGCTCGCCTTATAAATAAGACTTGGATTGTTAATATATAAAAACCATATTCGTAGCGAATAGTAGTAAGTTATTTTATATCAATTTATTTGTAACGTATAGTCTGGACGGTCACCGGCGTTGACAAGTGTGTAGCGGCGATGTTTCTTGTATAAATAAAGTTTTTTTTATAAGTAACTTGAACTTAGTATCTCTTAGTTAGCAAATTTTGAAATTAGACTGCATACAATTTGGACTGTATAATTTATTTGTATATAAAGGTAATAGTAATACATTCAGTGTGAATAATTTTAATTGTGTAATTTAGTTCTGATATTACTTGACTTCATAATATGTTTAATGCTTTTTTTCTTCAAAATAGTAGATTTAATACAATTAACCCACCACATAGGTTTGAATTAAAGATTGTATAATATGTTAGTGATATTTTATTTAATTGTTTTAATATCGCCGCTACAGGCTGCGCGCCGACGCTGCAGTGTGTGTGATCTCATAGTGGACTAGCTTTTCCACTAGTTCTGTTATAATTTTGAATGGCGAATAGTATTAAATAAATGGTGTTGATGATTAATCAAACTCAGTGTTTTATTTACAACGATTTAATGGTACAAAATAAAGTAACATAGTAAGAGTAATAACATAATTGTTGATGTTTCTGCGGAAACTATGGACGTGGGTTTGCCATCCTGCAACAAAAAAAAATAAGTATTATAATATGCACACTGCAAAAAGGTATAAGGAAATACTAGCCGCGCCTTGCCCATTTATGCATGTATTATATACACAAATCTTCCTCTTGGAATCACTATCTGAAAAAACCGAATCAATTTCATGCAGTTGTGTTTTAAAGATTGAAGCATACAGAGGGACAGAGTAGAAAGCGGCTGTTTAATACTACATAATCCGTGGCGGATCCAGCTTTGGAGCCAAGGGGAGAGGGGGTTATATGTCAGTTGTGGTCAAAGTAAATTTATGTTCAATTAGGGTTCTTGTTCTGGAACAAGCTCAGGTCCGCCGGATCCGCCATAGTATGTAGTATGTTATGTAACGGTAGTGCTCACACGTGTATGGTGACGCGCGGCGAGGCGGCCACGGAGGAGGCGTCCTGCGGCGTGAGGAACACGAACTGGCGCCCGCGGCTCTGCAGCGCGTGCTCCAGCAGCAGCTCCATCACGATGCGGCGGTTTATGTTGTCCTGGTCGAGGCACAAATAACACTTTTGATTTATAATTATAATACTTTAGCACGGTTATTTTCCTAGTTTTCCATTTATAGCACTAGAGCGCATTATACGGCATAATGCTTAACATTGAATGTTCCACCTACAGCTACAGTGCGAGCACTCAAACTCAAACTATTTCATGTTCCAAATACTTTCAGCATAGTTCAGCATTGTGTGCCACTGAGTCGCACTGTGCCGTTATTGGAAAACTATGTTTAGCACAGCGCCATCTAGTCACTAATAGTTAGATAACGGATAAACTACAAATGCATACACACTTTTATTCTGTAAATACATACACACCCAGACCCTTGAAAGATACAAATGTTTTTTTTCTAAACATCCTAAAATTATTATTATTTATTTATTTATTTTTACACTTTGTTGCAAATACATAACAATCTAAACATAATAAAAAAAAGAAAACTTTGTGGTAACTGGCGGCCTTATCACTCAAGAGTGATCTCTTCCAGGCAACCAATTATTATATGGAATGAGGATAAAATTTGGTATACAGGCAGATTATAAACACTTGGAAACGGCAAGTGTAGTTCCTATGCACGTAAAAGCCGTTCCTATGTGGCAACCGTCCGTCCTTGATAACGGATCACATCTGTAGCATGTGTGTGCTAATATAATTAAAAGCTTATGAGTGCGGGTGAGTAGTGTGCAACGTGTAGTTTCTTTTGTGTTGTGTCATGTGTGTAGTTTGGAGAATATAGCGTTTAGCGTCTAGCTACGTCAACGACCATCCTGTGGAATCAGCTTCCTCATGCAGTGTTCCCGAACAAATACGACTTGGGGACCTTCAAAAAAAGAGCGTTCCTATCCTTAAAAGGCCGGCAACACACTCGTGACAACGCGAGTGCTCATGGGCGGCGCTGATCACTTAACATCAGGTGACGTGCTTGCTCGTTTGCCTCTATTATATAAATAAAAAAAAAGCTTTAGCTGGAGCACCAACCATGAACACGTCGAACTCGTCCATGAAGTAGAAGGGCAGCTCGACGCAGTCCCACAGCGCCAGCATGAAGGCCACGGTGGAGTAGGAGCGCTCGCCGCCCGACAGCGAGCTGGTGGAGCTGGCCGCGCGCGCGCCCGAGCGCCCCGAGCACGCCATCTCCAGGCTGCCCGCCGCGTTGTCTATGCTCATGCGGCCCTGCACGCACACATTCATGCAACAGTCATTCTTTACATTGTGAAGCTATAGACCATAGACGACGCGTTGTCTATGCTCATGCGACCCTGCACACACATACGATCATTCGTTACATTATTAAGCTATAGAGTATAGACTATAGACGACGCGTTGTCCATGCTCATGCGAAAAATTCAGTTATTTATTAATCTCTTAAAATACAGGTTTTCTTAACTTAAGAAGCAAATGGCATTTTACTGAATTCTAAAATTCTATATAGCTGTATTTTTTTTGTATGCATGAAAGATGTCGGTAATATTTTTTTAAACAAATAAAGATTATTATTATTATTTATTAGATTAAGAAGCTATAAACAACGCGTTGTCCATGCTCATGCGACCCTGAACACCAAAATTACAGTTATTCATTAACTACAGCATTCCTAGTTTTTCAATTACAGAGCATAGTGCGAATCGATGAAGGACAATGCCGAATTAAGCTGAAGGTAATTGGAACGTGACTTAGTTTAGTAGTTTAGTACGAGAATGCTCGCACAATGCGAAGCGATGATGTAGTTAAAACATTCGTCGAGCATTATGTCGCATAATACGCTATATTGCTAAAGGGAGTAAACTAGGAGTATATTGTATTTATAGATAACAGAACGATTAAAACAATAATTGGCGTTATTTAATAAATTATTTATAATATGCAATAATATAAGGACGCTTCATTTAACACAACAGAACATAACGGATAAATTACTTGAACGTGCCTATTGTTTAGTGTTATTTCAGCATAAAGATCGAACCTACGACCCTGATGGCAATTATCACTGCACCGTGCTGTCATTAAGATAGGGTACTTTATGATTAATATTAAAATATAGGTTGATTAGAATCATTAGGTGCATTTCAAAGAAAATGATGAAGGCTCACCGAGTACCCTCGCAGCGTCAGTATGGACTGGAAGCAGTACTGCACGCGCCGCGCGATGTACGTCTGCACTTGGTGACAGAACTGCAAGTGCTTCTGCGCTGTGTTATTTATCTGTATTCAAAATGTTTCAACATTAATTAATCTCTTATTAGATGATTTGATATGAGTGTCGTTGTGATGTATATAAAGATATATGTTTATTTATAGTTCTAAACGATCTTCATGTAATTCTAAGCGTAGTTCGGTTGCGTTCAGCAAAAGTCTATGTCTTAGTGCGTGTAAGTGCTTATGTCAGTGTGCATGTGTTTATGTGTCAATGTGTCTGTAAGCATGTGCGTCTACGTGCTGGCGTATGTTAGTGTGTGTGTGTGAGCGCGTATGGTCGCATGTTGGAGTGTGTTTTTACGTGTGTAAGTTATTTTTTCTGCGTGTGTGTGAGTATGTGCGTATGTTCGTTTTCGAGTGTATATAAACATGCGTGGGTTTGCGTTCATGAATTTGAGTACGTGTGTCAGTGATACAAAGGTTTGGGTGCGTCCATATTTGTTTTTATATGTGCGTGTGTGTGTGTGTGCTACATAGATTTATGTTCCTCAAAGTGTGTAGAGCTTTTATGTGTGTGTGCACTGTCACGTCATTATCAAGCGCTAGCTGCATGCGCCGGTGTGAGCGTGTGTGTGTGCGTGGTACATAGGT
>JADANM010006098.1:9642063-9658052 GCA_026213755.1 Eurema hecabe
ACCTATGTACCACGCACACACACACGCTCACACCGGCGCATGCAGCTAGCGCTTGATAATGACGTGACAGTGCACACACACATAAAAGCTCTACACACACTTTGAGGAACATAAATCTATGTAGCACACACACACACGCACATATAAAAACAAATATGGACGCACCCAAACCTTTGTACCACTGACACACGTACTCAAATTCATGAACGCAAACCCACGCATGATTATATACACTCGAAAACGAACATACGCACATACTCACACACACACAGAAAAAATAACTTACACAAGTAAAAACACACTCCAACATGCGACCATACGCGCTCACACACACACACACTAACATACGCCAGCACGTAGACCCACATGCTTACAGACACATTGACACATAAACACATGCACACTGACATAAGCACTTACACGCATTAAGACATACTCTTTTGCTGAACGCAACCGAACTACGCTTAGAGTTACATAAAGTTTGTTTAAAACTATAAATAAACATATATCTTTATATACATCACAACGACACTCATATCAAATCATCTAATAAGAGATTAATTAATGTTGAAACATTTTGAATACAGATAAATAACACAGCGCAGAAGCACTTGCAGTTCTGTCACCAAGTGCAGACGTACATCGCGCGGCGCGTGCAGTACTGCTTCCAGTCCATACTGACGCTGCGAGGGTACTCGGTGAGCCTTCATCATTTTCTTTGAAATGCACCTAATGATTCTAATCAACCTATATTTTAATATTAATCATAAAGTACCCTATCTTAATGACAGCACGGTGCAGTGATAATTGCCATCAGGGTCGTAGGTTCGATCTTTATGCTGAAATAACACTAAACAATAGGCACGTTCAAGTAATTTATCCGTTATGTTCTGTAGTGTTAAATGAAGCATCCATATATTATTACATATTATAAATAAATCTATACTAATATATCAAGCTGAAGAGTTTGTTTGTTTGTTTGTTTGTTTGTTTGTTTGTTTGTTTGTTTGAACGCGCTAATCTCAGGATCTACTGGTTCGAATTGAAAAATTCTTTTTTTATTGAATTGACCATTTATCGAGGAAGGCTTTAGGCTACATAACATCACGCTGCGACTAATAGGAGCGAAGATATAACGGAAAATATGGAAAAAACGGGGAAAATTATTCATCTTTGAGGGCTTCCTTTGCGTGCGCTGCGAAAACGGTTCAAAATACAAAAATAATATGTATGAAAGAATTATTCCTCTTTAAATGATCTAAAAAAAAGTCCGCGACAGTATATGTCTATCTTCTAAGATTGACTCACTATAACATAATAATAGAAATAGATCCGACGGGGACGACGTCGCGAGCAACAGCTAGTATAATATATAAAATAACGCCAATTATTATAGCTTCATAATGTAATTAATGATTGTTTCGGCGTGCCTGTGAACCCGACAGGGTGCAACGGCAGGAACGTTCAGGGGGTTTTTAGTCGGTATTTGCCGAGTCCGACATAACCCGTCCACCTCCCCATGGTGGGCGGGTATCCGCAATAGGATTTTCCCCCTGGGAAAAAAAAAAAATGGTCGCATGAGCATAGACAACGCGTCGTCCATGGTCTATAGGTCCCCAATGTAACGAATGCCTGTATCGTGTGCGCGCAGGGCCGCAAGAGCATAGACAACGCGTCGTCTATGGTCTATAGCTTCACAATGTAAAGAATGACTGTGGCATGTGCAGGGCCGCATGAGCATAGACAACGCGGCGGGCAGCCTGGAGATGGCGTGCTCGGGGCGCTCGGGCGCGCGCGCGGCCAGCTCCACCAGCTCGCTGTCGGGCGGCGAGCGCTCCTACTCCACCGTGGCCTTCATGCTGGCGCTGTGGGACTGCGTCGAGCTGCCCTTCTACTTCATGGATGAGTTCGACGTCTTCATGGTTGGTGCTCCGGCTAGAGCTAGAATCTATATGCTCCAAGCTACATACTACACACTGCACACTACACGCACGCACTCATAAGCATTTAATAATAGAAGCACACACATGCTACAGATGTGATCCGTTTTAAAGGACGGACGGAGGAACGGCTTATACGGGCATAGGAACTACACTTGCCGTTCCATGCCGTGCCATGTGTGTATGTTCTGCCTGCATACCAAATTTTACCTTTATTCCATAATTTTTTTGCATAATAATTTATATTATTAGGATGTATAGAAAAAAACACACAAAAGTGTGTATGCATTTGTAGTTTATCCGTTATCTAACTCTTAGTGACTAGATGGCGCTGTGCTAAACCTAGTTTTCCAATAACAGCATAGTGCGACTCGGTGGCACACAATGCCGAACTATGCTGAAAGTATTTGGGACGTGGAATAGTTTTAGTTTGAGTGCCCGCACTGTAGCTGTAGGTAGAACATTCAATGTCAAGCATTATGCCGCATAATGCGCTCTAGTGCTATAAATGGAAAACTAGGAAAATAACCGTGTAAAGTAATAAAGTATTATAATTATAAATCAAGTGTTATTTGTGCCTCGATCAGGACAACATAAACCGTCGCATCGTGATGGAGCTGCTGCTGGAGCACGCGCTGCAGAGCCGCGGGCGCCAGTTCGTGTTCCTCACGCCGCAGGACGCCTCCTCCGTGGCCGCCTCGCCGCGCGTCACCATACACGTGTGAGCACTACCGTTACATAACATACTACATACTATGGCGGATCCGGCGGACCTGAGCTTGTTCCAGAACAAGAACCCTAATTGAACATAAATTTACTTTGACCACAACTGACATATAACCCCCTCTCCCCTTGGCTCCAAAGCTGGATCCGCCACGGATTATGTAGTATTAAACAGCCGCTTTCTACTCTGTCCCTCTGTATGCTTCAATCTTTAAAACACAACTGCATGAAATTGATTCGGTTTTTTCAGATAGTGATTCCAAGAGGAAGATTTGTGTATATAATACATGCATAAATGGGCAAGGCGCGGCTAGTATTTCCTTATACCTTTTTGCAGTGTGCATATTATAATACTTATTTTTTTTTGTTGCAGGATGGCAAACCCACGTCCATAGTTTCCGCAGAAACATCAACAATTATGTTATTACTCTTACTATGTTACTTTATTTTGTACCATTAAATCGTTGTAAATAAAACACTGAGTTTGATTAATCATCAACACCATTTATTTAATACTATTCGCCATTCAAAATTATAACAGAACTAGTGGAAAAGCTAGTCCACTATGAGATCACACACACAGCAGCGTCGGCGCGCAGCCTGTAGCGGCGATATTTTAAAACAATTAAATAAAATATCACTAACATATTATACAATCTTTAATTCAAACCTATGTGGTGGGTTAATTGTATTAAATCTACTATTTTGAAGAAAAAAAGCATTAAACATATTATGAAGTCAAGTAATATCAGAACTAAATTACACAATTAAAATTATTCACACTGAATGTATTACTATTACCTTTATATACAAATAAATTATACAGTCCAAATTGTATGCAGTCTAATTTCAAAATTTGCTAACTAAGACATACTACGTTCAAGTTACTTATAAAAAAACTTTATTTATACAAGAAACATCGCCGCTACACACTTGTCAACGCCGGTGACCGTCCAGACTATACGTTACAAATAAATTGATATAAAATAACTTACTACTATTCGCTACGAATATGGTTTTTATATATTAACAATCCAAGTCTTATTTATAAGGCGAGCCCGCCTTGGGTGATAAGCGTAATCGTTGGACTTATTTCTACGAATTATTTACTAAATGAGCATCTATCGGCAGCGCTCCTGTGATACCTCTGTACTTATATTAAAAACTAACAGATGTCAACCAGTTACAATCAGTCTATGTACGTCATATACATACCGTACCTGGCTACATGCAGAAAGAGACCATATACTGATTTAGGCTTAGAGCGTTATCTCTTTCGCACAGTACTCAAACTATTAAATTTTCACACGTTATATAACTAATGTGGGAAAGGGACTACGCTATATCCAGCTTAAATTAGCAGTGTCCTTTAAAAACTGCACATTTAATTCCAAGTAAAGTATGTAATTCAGCATGTCCGATAGAACCCCAACAATACCCGGATGTGTTCAAATGAACTGCATACTTAAAACTACTTCATTATTTTCTCAGTTATAAAACTGATACTTTAGTTATTATTAACCTAATAGTTAAAGTTTAACATACGTACGTTATATATAAACCTTTTGAAGTATATAAATTTTAAAATACCATAAGTAGATGTTATTTGTAATGCATTGAGTTAATTTACACACCTTATACGAAAACGGGTTTTGCAAATATGCAGAATAAAATATGTAGTTTACAATCCAAATTATAGATTAAATCAAGCTGATGGTCTTATTAGATATATTTATTTTCAGAGAAGCTAATTATTATGGAAATACATTAAATAATAATTAATGATTCCTAACTAAATTTAACCAATTTAAAAAAAAAAACACTCGAAATTTTAATAAATAATTTTCCAGTTAAAGCTGAAATCCGGAAATCTTTGGCTAGAAAGGAAGAAGCTACGACAGTAAAAATTATAAACAAATGCTTAGATGGCTATTTAATTATACGATATATTATGTGATTTATTCAGCTTTAAACAATTGTTTCTATTAATAGATAAAATCAAATGGAATTCTTATGTAAAATGATTGATGATAAACAAGCAATGATCTGATTGCACACAAAATAAATCTAAGCAGAGAAAAGGTTTCATACATTTCCTTACTAATTAATTAATAAACAAGTTTGAAAACATGCAAATATATGAATTGATTTCCACTATGAACTGAACAAAAATACAATAGATGAGATTGGAATGTTGACAAATTTTATTTTACATTACATAATGATTCTTAATATTTAAATCATGGTTGATTTAAATTTTACAATATTAAAATAAGAATTAGAAGGATTTAATAGCTTTTTTAAGAATTTTGTGTTAATTTATATAATATAATATGTCCAAAAAGACCTTTTAAGTAGCATGCACAATGAAAGCAGTTTATTTCAGGACTTTTCTCTTCTAACTTTCATAAGGAAAGATATAATAAACATAAATACTTGTTTTATTTTGCGTTAAATAATAAAAGTAACGAAACTCATTTTCATAACTTGCATCAAATAGTAGGTTCATAAGAAAAATAAAACTAAAAAACATCAATATACAAATTTAACTACTAATAGTAATGAATTTTTTTTATTTGTATTTACAATAAACATTAAATTTTCATCAAATTATTTACGATTAATTTATTATGCTTAAGCTATATATTTTTTTTAGGAAGTTCACATTCCATTTTCAAAGTACAATAAAAAATAATACGGAGAATATTTCCATAGAGTATTAATAAAAGTTTGATTTTTTTACATAGGGAAGGAGGTCAGTTTCATTTTGTTCAAATGAAGCTTGATTAAAAAGCTTATAACTGTACAAAAATTTTGGTTTTTGTTTTTTTTCTTTTTGGTCTGTGAAAATTTTATGATTGTATAGACGGCAATATTAAGCTAATAAAAATTCTTCTATATTTTTATTGACAAACTCGAGTCAATTTTTGCTAAATAAATATTAAATTAAATGACTGTTACCAATTAAAAAAAAATTAAATTATTGCTATCGCGACCATCTGACTTTGTTCAGGACAGAAAATAAAAATAATAAAAGTGAGAAAGATTAAAACATGCAACCAGTATCGAATTAAGTTATTTTTGATAATATGACATAAAATAGCTAGTAACACAGCATGCAAGCCTAGTTTATTAATGTTCTAAAAGCAGGCAAAAACAAACTCACCAGTCAATCGTTACTTTTAAAATAATTCTATAGACTTAAAAAATAATATAATGTTGGTATGTTCCTTTTAAATATCAGTTTTCGGTATTTAGTATTAACATTGTTCAGAAAGCGTTATTAATTTATTTGTCCTTTCTATGTTGATTGTTAAAAACTATTGCAGGTACTGTTTATATTAAATATGAGGGTACAAATAGTGAAATATTTATATAGATTTTAGTCTTCTTTGTCTATGGTACAGTCAATTACAAAAGATCACGAGAAAAACCAAGTCATTTGTATTGTTGTAGTACTGATAAGTCAACAACTAGTTTCTTTGTGTTTATCAACTACTTTCATGTTTAGAAATATTAAATGTCTTCATAACTTTTGTGGTTGACTGTACTTATTTTATGTACTCAGCTTTAACTAATATAATGCTTCATAAAGTGACAAAAGTCACAACAAATTATTCACTTATTTACATTATCTAAGGAGATAGTGCCGCAGCACTCAGTCATTTGTCACTTAAAAGTGTCCAAGTCTTTGAAAAATTGGAAACACATCATGACATCATACCACAACCTTAAATTTTCCACTTTAACAGAATCCTGTTTCTTTATAATAATATTAAATAAAGTGTCACTATTCACTTTCTTTTTGTCACTTAAATGTAGTGTAACTTTCAAAGTGTTATTTCACAAAAGCACTAAACCACTGTGACACTTTCAGTCAGACATCCCCGAGCCTGATCTCCGGTAAGGGTGAATGCCTTGTTGAAGGTGTGGTAGTAGCCGGCTTGGGGCTCTTGTGGTCTGACTGCGGAGGAGTAGGTGGGTACACATGAGCTGGTTCTGACTGGCTGTCTTGGCTGGACTGTTCTAACATTAGCTGGTAGACTTGATCCTGCAAGGAGAGATTTTTAGCTATAAAATTAAGCAAGCTCCTAAAAGCTATTAATGTGGGAGATATTTGGCATAAGAGATTTGTTAAAATAATATTCATTTGACGTAAGTTTTCAATCGATTGAACAGGCGATCTATGTCGATTTGTTCTCTTTTTTGTGTAAACGAGCTTTATCTTAAGTTACCACCTAGACCAATAAGCATTCGTAAGATGTTCTACGAATGTAGTATTATCTTTCAAATATTTAGATATGCTTTCTACCCTTTCTCAAATTCAAAGTTTTTCTAAAACCTAATTATTTTGAAGTCGGTTAAATGTAAAGTAAGTAAGTATGGCGGCGACACTCACGAACATGTCGAGCGTGACGTTGTGCGCCTGCACGCGGTGGCTCTCGTCGCGGTTGAGCGCGGGGCACAGCAGGCTGAGGCCGGCGGCGCGCTGCACGTGCTCGCCGTCCGCGCCGCGCAGCGCGCGCACGCCGCCCGCGCGCCGCACCACGTGCGCCGACGCCGCCAGCCACGCGTGGCACGGCGACAGCGCCTCCCAGCTGTAGCCTGCCAGCACCCATACACGTCAAATATATAATTGTTCTTGTTGAAAAATACCATTTATAATAAAAGTAAGATAGTAGGATCTTAACTAGCGATTATACACATACACAGCTTTTAATATAAGCCAAAAGTTAGTGCTGGCTCTATTTTGATTTTCTATTTTTTTCCTTAAGCTAACATTGATTTAATTCCAAACTTAACTAAAATTTGGACAACATTCTATCCAAGGACTCTTCGTTTATCTATGCTGTATGTAATTATTGTATTTACAATTCAATATAGTGAAAAAATACGCAAAAGCTAAGTAAAGCCAACTCACCAGACACCCTCAACGCCAGCTCCTTGCTAAACGCGTGCGCGATGGCCGCCGCCGCCACCGCGCTGTATGCGAACTGGTTCACTTCCACGTGCAGCACCGCCAGGTCCACGAGCTGGCCGCACGTCACGAACTCCAGCGACGAGTACTGCGGGAACACGAACGTATACCCCCTAAGAGCGTTAGCCCCCACGTCCCTTTCCCCTATTAACCTCTTCTTCGCACTCCGACCTTCACTGGCCAGCTGCATGTAGATATTCAACCAGCTGTTGATCGTTATCGGCGTTATACTCCATGATAGGACTTTGAGTATCAGTTGCTCTTCTAGTAATATCTCGTCTGTGGTGCACGCGCCATCTGTGACGTACGCGAACTCGCATATTTTGGGGGGGTATACTTCTTCCACTTTCGCCGCTATGAAGAGGCATGTTATACCTGGGGGAAATTAGAATTTTAATCCACTAAAGCAGAAATGGAACCCCTATAATAACACTGCAGTAAATCTATCTGTCAAGATAAATAGGGTTCAAATAAGTAATTTTAAAATACCAGGTGAAGGATATCAAATGAAAATGCTCGCCGAGCTTACAGAACTCTCAGTGCTCATGTACTACATGTTTTTACAGTCCACTTTACAAGTAAGGTATTTTTTTGTTATTTATTTGTAGTTATATTTTTATTACCTATGTAATACTCTTTAATAAAAATGTTATCACAAAGATTTTTCGCAGCTCCAAAATTATACCTTTAGAGGCATCGATTTGAATTCGATTATTCGATCTTATATATAGAAAAATAATTTTAGATCAAATCAATTGAACTCATGACAACATACAGAAATAAAAACGAATGTATAGCTTACCGATGAGCTGTAGGCAGCCTTTTTGCACGTCTTCTGTGTTGGACAGGTATCGGTCTACATAGTCCACTGTTAAATGAAACGTCTCTCGGTGCAGTTTGTATACTTCACATACCTATAGAACAAAGTTATTCATATTTAATTATACTTATAAAATTATAATATTAATTCCTCCATTGATTTACATTATTATAACATATTATCTTAACCAGTCGTGCCACGCGGTTTCTAATCAGTTGTTGAGTGACACAAATCAACATTATTATACATAGTAACATATTAAAAACCCTTGAAATGTTATTTCTTAACGCTCGTGGGATGGTGACCTTTTTCATGTATAAAAATTACAATACAAAACAACAACAAAGGATTTTGCATTTTCATTTTTCAGTGTATTATAAGATTTATCAACTACATAATATAATTCAATAGATGAGATGTAAAATAATATCAATTAATTGATAAGATATGCGTAGACGCTACGCATTGCTACGCCGCTACGACCGTAGCAATCGCCTACAGCGGGAATTTTAAACTAGTAGACGGGAGAGAGTTAAGTGAAAAAATTAAAAATAATAACCCATTTCTTTTTTTAATGATTATGAATATGATGCTTTAATTCATCGCAAAAACTAATACATTATCTGTACTAATTTCATACACAAATTCATCATTTCTTTGATTCTACAGAATAGTAATTTATATAATTCAGTAAGGAAAATGTTTTGATGTGTATATATTAGTTATAATTGTTAGAATTAATATACATATAGCCTTGTATATTAATTCTAACGAACTTGATACAGATTTATAACAAACATATTTGGTGTGGAAAAATAAATAAATAAAATAAACTATGACTAGCCGCACCCTCGAATTCTTCAATGTATATCAAACTCGGATTAAACCCAAAAATGTAAGCTACTGTGTAGCTTCATTAATAATACATATTTATATCTATCTACATATACCGACATATATGTATAGTATTTTCGGTACTGACACCGGTAACTCTAAATTATTAGAATGATAATAATTATTTTCTAAAAACCTACTATTTTGTTTATTCAAAGTTTAAAGCTGCATTGTTCGTAGGTGTTCTATTTTCGTTATATTTATTGCGATAAAGATGTACACTGTTGACTAGTAACAGATAAACGTAACCGCATTTATATCCGCTCCCATACTTTGTAAATAAATATAACAATTAATATTATAAATGAAATAAAATTTTATAAGATTTTAAGGTGAAAGCCACTGGTTGCTTATTTTTTTATTACATTTGCAACATATGAGATACCTATATTGACAGGTGTTGTAAAACAAAGGTTTTTTTGTTGACCCTATAACCTCAATTATCTCTTTATAACAATATAATACCTACACATATCGTAGTGTGTTTAACACAACATTAAGGGCATCAAAGGCTATTTTCCGTAGTTTTCATTACATATTTGAAGTTAGGCTTTACTAGAAATATTAATTAAAAAGTCTTAAAACACAAATTATATATAAAAGCGTGTTTAAAAAAAACTCTTAAGTGTAAAACAGTACAGATTTTATAAATATAGATCTTCAAAATCACTTTACAAACCGAAGTACATAAAAAATCTATGGAAATCGTATTCAAACACGACACGACGGGGGCCGCGCATGCGCCGGGAGGTGTGAATAATAATTGAAAACACACATAAATATAGTTTTGGCTTAAAACTATACATATCATATTATGAACTATCTTGGCACGTATCTATATCTATATCTATACTAATATATAAAGCTGAAGAGTTTGTTTGTTTGTTTGAACGCGCTTATCTCAGGAACTAATGGTTCGAATAGAAAAATTATTTTTTTATTGAATAGACAATTTATCGAGGAAGGCTTTAGGCTACATAACATCACGTTGCGACTAATAGGAGCAAAGAAATAATGGAAAAACAAATCAACGGGGCCGAAGTCGCGAGCGACAGCTAGTATATCATACATGTCATATACGTGAAAACTTATTGAAAAGCTATCTATAAGAAATCAAAATCCATTGCGTATTTTTAAAGATGTAAACTTACATAGAGACAGAAACAGGCAACGGAAAGCAACTTTATTTAGTACATGCTATGTAGTGGTATAATTAAAACTGGCTTCATCTAGCGGTTTAAATCGTACAAATGTTTTTTAAACTTCTAAAAATAAATAACGTAATTTGACCAATTAACCTTTTGGGTATAAGCAAAAAATACTCTCATAAAAATATACCCCGTGTACCTATCTTTTGAACTTAATATCTATTCCATACAACTTGATATTTTACGACAAATTGTCCGAATATTTAAAGAGTAAATATAATAAACATTGGGGTCTAAAAATTACCGTTTTAACCACGGGTACTACATTATACAATCATGTTTTTTTAATAAAAAATATTTCCTTATTTTAAAGTATAAACGTTTATATAAGAGGTCATTTTAAAGACGTAGAGAGAGGGATGTAAATTTACATATCATCCCTTCACAACCCCATTGTTAGTTAAAACCGGAATAAAGTTACCGTTCAGGGTAATGCGGTCGTCAAACTTAAATGTACAAGTATAAAATAGAATTATTAAGAATCTAACAAATTCTTTTTTCCTGCGGTTTAGGGTAAAAATATTTTAACTAAGATGGCTATGAACTGCATACAAGTTTATGTATGATTGTATGTTCTATTGTAGCACCTAAACTAGGCAGATTTTAATAAAATTGGTATCGAAAGATTCCTAATAATGGAGCAGGTGCGTAGGTGTATTGTATTTTATTCTAGCAGAAAAGGCAATGCTGTGTTGCCACAATTTTGCCAATGTCTTCTTCTTGTCCAATATATTAAGTATAGTGTACGGTATAGTAAGCGTCATTTATGTTTAGCGATTGACGAGAATAGCTGCGCATCGGTAGAATCGCGCTCGTAATTGACGTATTAGTGCGAGAAAGACAACACGACTGGGACAACCAATCAACGCTCGCGCACTCGACTACCTCGATACCTTATTTTTAACTTCTGCGCAGGTTTCGTTCAGCGCTAAAGATTCGTGACGCTTACTATACTCATAAATGTAATGTTTCATTAGTGAAAAGATTATAGAAATATTCTGTTCATTGTCAAACGTCAAAAACTTAACCTCTCTATTTTATTAAGTATAGAAATATAGACGAAACTATTTACCACACCACATTAGGCACATTTCAATTACTGTAAAAAATATTAAGTAACGAAAGCTTATTATTAAATTGTATCGTTTAGTTTTTTTAAATAAATATTTTTAAATATTTTCATGACATTTATACACAGCGCCATCTAGTTCCAAGCTAAGCCGAAGCTTGTGTTATGGCAACTAGATAACGGAATAAATTACATATACATACTTTTCTTTTGTAAATACATACATACAATATATAGCAACACCCAGACCCCAGAAAAATACAAATATAAGTTATAAATATATTTTTCCGGTGTAGGAATCGTACCCGTAATACTAATTACTTATTAGCAAAGAAATATTGCCCACTAACGGATTAGTCATTAACACGAAAATGAATACGTAATGTAATAATAATTATTATTATTAGCGAACGTTTAACAAAATAATTACTTAATTGTCTCATCAGTGTTCGAATTAAATCCCATCATATTAACTAATTAAACATACAATCATTATTTAATTTGAAAGTAAATAACATACAATTATGAAATATGAATATTTGTTTGTGTGAATCGAGAATTCAGACATTAGTCAATTCTAGTTTTAACAAAGGCGTTAAGTTAAAACTAGTTCTAACTTGGAAAAACGCGTTCTAACTACGAACTAGTTTAAACTGTAACATCTTTAAACTAATTGACATTAAAAAAATATTTTAAGATTAAGTCTTTGCTTTAAAAAAGGAGGTTTTGTATTTCAAGTTTATATAAAATTTCGTATGGATTTTATTTTTGTTCATAAGTAACTAGAGGCACGCCGCGGTTTCGTCCGCGTAGTTCTGTTCACGTGTCGCATTACCGGGATGCGTTATTAACTATGTGATAAGCTAGCGTCTACCTACATGCAAAACTTCAATCAAATCAATTTAGTAGTTTTTGCGTGACTCTAACAAATATACATACATTATCACAAACTTGCGTATCTATAATATCACTTAAGATTATACAATAAAAAACCTTTTTATTTTTAATACATTCAGACTCTTGAGTTGTTTTAAGTAAAAACGTTCGATGTTTATATTTTCAACAAAAATATTACGATAATATCGAGGCCAATATTAAATTTGCCAACTAATATTAATCTTAATTACATTTTCGATGTGCTGGCGATAGAATAGGGTCAAACTAAAAACTGCATACATATCGATTAGCAAGAAATGTGTGATACGATTGGTTATTGTATATTTATTATTAATCTGCATATTTTAGGAAACGGGGATAGCACTAAATTAACGTAAAATCATTGCTTTCGCTGAACATGAAAAATCAAGATTTTTTATAGCGTCTTATTAAATCATTAAATGATAAAGCAATTATCGCTCGCATAAAACTGTACTTAACGAACATAGAAATCGCATCGCTTAAGCCAATAAATAGCAAATAAAAAGATTTGCAAATACAATAGCATACGTAAAACTATCTTGTGCTTGGGGTCATTGATCGCCGTAAAAAGGGGTCATTGCTCCCCAATATTGCTTGAAACTGTGCTAGTAACATAAAAAGCTAAAACGTTTCTTTTTATACATTTATATCACTTGTCGTCGAGAGACCCCGTTAAGGGTGCTACGGAGTTAACCGCTATATCATTGCTCTATCCAGACCGCGTGGTCTCGATGTAGCCGTTGAAAAAATAACCCGTAATTTCAAAATTTCTAAAATCGATGCTTAATACATAGCAGTTAATTATTTTGTTTTTTTTTTAATTTTAATTTCCTGTAAGATTTACGCGATATTACGCGGGAAGACGCAAGCTACTCCCTATATTTTTACGAAACAGACAAAGTCGCGTATGAAGAATAGTTTAAAATAAAAAACGTATTCAAAAATCGAGTATTTCGTGTCCTTTAAAATTAACCGTTACGTTAATTTACCCTATATATTGGCGCGCAACATGTGTGTCTAACCATCCATACAGTAGATAAGAATCTAAAAATGCTATCCTATTCAATTTGAATAGTAACCATACATTTTTCTTTTAATTTCGAAGCTTAGTAGCAAATGTATTGCCTAATTTATCATCAGAATTACGACCAAAAATCCCAATGAGATAAAAATTGTCTTTATCAATTAGTACACAAAGTGTTATAGATACCACAATAATATTTTTGCCTTAACTTACCTTCTCATTTCTAATTAAAGCAGCATGAAAAAACATTTTCTATTATATTATTACTAGTAACTGTTACATCTCATTATAACTAATTACTAATCATTTGTTAATAGGTTGCAACAATTAGTTTCTTCAAAAATATGTTTAGTTTTATTTAATTATGTTCATGTATTGGAATTATATTTTACTAAACTGCATTAAAAATTGTGATTAAAATCTCAATTAATTTAAATACTAAGAGAACAAGACACTTGAAATAAACAAATTCCTATCAATATCTAAATTCCATTTCAAATTCTATGAGATAATGAAATCATACTAAATATATCAAAAGGAAAGATGAATACACAGCTTCTTAAAATAATAGTAAATCTTATATAAAATTTTATCTTACCTCATTTAACCAGTCCAGTAATATAGCTCTCATTCGGGGTTGCAAATTTGGGTGGTTATCAAACATATTGGGATTCTTGTTCATTCTGGATCTGGCGTCACACTCACACATGCTTCTCCACACATCAGCTGGGTCTGCCCAGGATAGCCCAGGCAGAGGACATTTCCTCTTAGGAGGCGATGGACATGGGGGTTTATTAGCACTGTAAATGAGGTAAGATGGTTAAAGATGTGTTAAGGAAACATGGTTAAATTTTTGAACTATACAAAGGTATGTATTAGTATGAAAATTTCAATAAAGTTTAAAATATCATCAAAAATATTGTATATGAAACAACAAGGTATTTATGTGACTTATCGTAAAACTCTCAACTTTATCTAAATGACCAAATGTGTAATAATACTAATATTATCATGGAAGTCATAATTATGTCAGGCAATGTTCAAGTGTTAGGATCAACTTAGTTTAGGCAAGAAGTTTCTTGAACTTATTTATGTGTAAATTAGTCAAAAATGTAGCATACCTGGGTCTTTTGTTAGAGTGTGGTGTAGAGTCACCTCTACCTACATTTTCTAAAGGACTTAGCACACAGTTTGGCAATTCTGGTATACTGGGAGGGCTTAAAAAGCTATCTGGATTATAATCTATATCTGTGTACACACTCCTGGGTTGTTCACTGTTGGTATACCCTTCATCGTCACTGGAGCATGATGAGGACTCAACAACCACATTATGGGCTGGTTGTTCATGTAACTCCTCCTCCAGTTTTTGTGGGATTTTCGCTGGAGGCATATTTTCGACCTATAAGGAAATAAGGCATTATACAATATCCTGTAGGTGTTATTTTAAATATGTAATTGTAGTAAATAGATCAAACCTCATCATCGGTGGAATTTCTCTTCCTTTTCAGGTTCAGTCTCTTGTCCCCAGTGTCACAGGAGGAACTACAAGCATTTGGAGTTAGTACAACAGTTTCACTAAGGTCAAAATATCACAAGACATAATCAGCTGTACATACCCTGCTTGAGCCATTGTAGAGGATGGTTTTTAAACTAAAAAGACTGCCACTGCATAAAAAAGATACACATTAATGGATTACGATAAGAAAATAAAACATTATTCTTAATATCTAAAAATAATAGGTCAAAAATTACCGCATGTCATGATCAAATTATAAATAGGGTTATGTCAGTTGACAACTGTAGTAATTAATATTTTATCTATTATTAAGAAAGTACACTATAAAACACATTCAAAAGATCCACTGTTCGTCTAAAGGATTGTAAAAATAATCACAAAAAGAATGGCTCTAGGTAGGTGTTCCGAAAGCGTGCCCCCTGCAGATTGGCGGGAGAAAAATTTTCAAGAGTCGTTTTTATACACATTTACGCACGAAATATAATCATTGTTGTGTTTTATAATCACTACAGTTCCTAAAGTTTAATATTTGATCACTAAAATGTAAAATTTCATGAATCAGCTGGCGTTAAAAATGCCACGAATCCGTCACAATCGCGCGCGAAATCCTCCCGTCAGCGCCATTAGACACGTAGCTAGCTTGGCTTTCTGTGTCCGTCCACTTATGGAAATTGATAAAAATAGAATGTGCACCACTTTATCTGGTCGCTAATATACCCATTAGTAATTCAATCTGGCTAAGCAATGTGTAATTACTAAAAAAATTGTGTAAACGTAGCGAGCATAATTGGCTTCACATAATGCCCGCCTAAGATGTATAACCTAATTATACATTAAACACAAGTGATCATAATACATTTAATGTTTTAAATGATAAACAAACCAATTAAGAATAAAGA
>JADANM010006098.1:9685008-9707970 GCA_026213755.1 Eurema hecabe
TTGAAGCTAACACCAAGTTAACCAAATTTTAAATAATTACCCATATAGTATACTACAACACAATTTATATTGCTACTAGCTGTTGGTCGCGACTTCCTCCCCGTTGATTTGTTTTTCCATTATTTCTTCACTCCTATAAGTCGTAGCGTGATGTTACGTAGCCTTCCTCAATAAATTGTCTATTCAATAAAAAAAGAATTTTTCTATTCGAACCAGTAGTTCCTTAGATTAGCACGTTCAAACAAACAAACTCTTCAACTTTATATATTAGTATAGTTATAAAATATTCTTTATCACCAACCTGGTTCTCCCAATAGTCTCATTCTGAAATCAATATAATTCTCCTTATCAAACAGCCGCTCATGTCTCCCAGACCCCACTCTGACAACACCTTCTCCAATCACATGGAAATGTAATCCTAAAAAAATATTTCTTAGAATTAGATTGTCGCATTAGCAACTTTTTATTTATTTATTTGATTTATTATTATCATTAAGTTCTGATCTGTTAATTAGTTCTTTAAAAGTTGGCACAGTTAGCAAAATGAAATTGTTATGCAAGGAAATAACTGATAAAAATAAGTAATGTAGAGTATGTTGGTTTTTTTTATTTCTGAAACAAATATACAAAATATCTTATAAGAATCTGATTAAAATAATATCCTGGAAGGTTAATTAACATGCTGGTTTATAGAAATACCAAAGTAATTATTAACCCATTATTTCCTTCTAAGCTATGGCCAATCTCTAAACTAGTTAGCCTTCTTCCACCCACATAACAAGCCTTGAAAGTTTTAGAGTAAACTTACAAAGATTTACTATAGTAAGGAAAAATGTTTTGAGTTAAATTTTTATTTTACAATGTATGTGGTAATTATATAAAATATAAAGATACACTTACCTAATACAGGAGTGTCATCTTGTAGTTCCATTAACACTTTTCCTGATAAAAACTGTCCAGGAAAATACAACAGTGAAGTGTTGTCAAACACTATTAAAAATTTTAACAACTTTCGTGGCATGTTTTCTTTAACAATTACGGTGAGTAAATAAAAACTAAGTCTCACTTTTCCCTTCGAAACTTTGTTTGTATTATATAAACTTAAATTATTGTCGTATACATAACTTACTACAAAATAATAATAATTAACAATACCAGAAAATCACTAAGAATACTCCACAATATTTCAAAATAAATGGATTACTTAATAGTCAAAGAAGACAAATTATTATCTCATACACGTACAATGACGTTATTTAAATTACTTTTCAAGTCTACTCATAGTAGGTGGGAATTGAGAAATAATGTATGTAACACGAAGGCCGATTCACCACCAACATAGAATCAGCAACGAGCACCAAATTAATGTTCAAATATCCTCTATATTACTCGAATTTAAAGTAAACTGTACTTAATAAAGTTAAAAAAGTTTTTAAAAGTTTTATCTTATAAATGCAAAACAATAAATACAAAAAATGTAAACTGTATGACGTAAAGCTAAATGTCAGAAGTCAGATGAGTTCTACTTCATGACATGACCTTTTAACTATAAAGACGTATTGTGTTAATATTATTAAAGATTACAAATACAATTTAATTGAACGCCTTATCGTCTGATAGACGATTAGCACAAAACATTTAAATGCACATTTAAGTCTTACAAATTCCATTTAATTCCTTTATGCCGATATGTATGTGCACTAATTTAAACATCGTAATTTTATTTTATCTGTATCAATGTAATATAAATCAAAAGTCAACATGACATATTACATGTTTTGACTTTTGATTTAAAATTGAAATTCAAGATATTAAAATCATCGACGGTTATTTTATTTATATTGTTTTTCTTAAGAAAACAGTACCAAATATATAATTTACAATGCCGAGTGAAATGATAACGCTTCAACTGGGCCAATGTGGCAACCAAAGTAAAAATATTTTCATCTCATTATAATAATAACTGTCGTTGCGCTTTATTGTTTTAATTTGAGTATTGTTTTTAGTTGGCTTTGAGTTTTGGAAGCAGTTGTGTATAGAGCATGGAATATCACCAGAAGGAATATTGGAAGAATTTGCTTCTGCAGGGTCAGACCGTAAAGATGTATTTTTTTATCAAGCTGATGACGATCACTACATTCCGAGAGCAGTGCTTTTAGATTTGGAACCTCGTGTTATTCATACTATTATGAATTCACCTTATGCGAAGGTATATTGTCTACCCCACTTAAATATCGGGTCTAAAAAGACAGTGTATTGGTGATATATTCTAAAGTAATTGATAGTTAATTATTGAGTAGATAATGGAATTAACTACAATATGAAATTCACACACACTTTGGTGTTAACAAATAGTACTCTGCACATTTTCAAGTTTATTAAGCAAGTAATTCATGTGAGAATGGATTTTGTTTTGATAATATTATATATTTATGGAAAATTACAGCTGTACAACCCAGAAAATGTATACCTATCAAAGCATGGCGGTGGGGCTGGAAACAACTGGGCATCTGGTTATGCACAGGGTGAGAAATTAAATGAGGAAGTATTTGACATCATCAACAGAGAGGCAGATGGAAGTGATAATTTAGAAGTAAGTTCTTTAAGAGTATTTAGTCTAGAAGAACCTGTATAGTTTCCATTTCAGCAATACAAGGATTAAAATCCTATTTATTTGTCATTCTGGTTATTCAGGGTCTAATCTACTAGCATTCTAAACTTAAGCCAAATCTGTACAATAGAAATAGTGCGAAAAAATAATAAAGCAACATCTGTTAATAATTCTTACAAGCTTTTCCATAAATTATTGTATTGTTATTGGTAGTATGATAAAATGTATTAGATATATTAAGGGTTACATTTTTCCAGGGATTTGTCCTCTGTCACTCTATAGCTGGAGGCACAGGTTCAGGAATGGGTTCTAATATATTGGAACACCTGTCAGATAGGTTTCCCAAGAAATTGGTGCAAACATATAGTGTCTTCCCAAACTTGGATGAAATAAGGTAAGGTTTTGTTTTTTGTAGTATTGATTCTGACATTGTCTTTTTCATTTAAAATACTCATCATTTCAATTAAACACATTAAGGAAATTCTATTATATTTTCACTTTTCTTGGCTTTGATGGCCAAATTCATCAAATACAAACATTGAATAAATTCAATTATGTAATTTTGTTCTATTACATTTAATATGTGACGTCACAACAAAAAAGACAAAAAAGTACGAAGAAACCATCCCTTATCCATTTCATTTAAAAAAATCTCTGCTTTGTTCCAGTGATGTAGTTGTTCAACCATACAACTCATTGTTAACATTGAAAAGACTGACAGAAAGTGCCGACTGCGTCATGGTGTTGGACAATACAGCTCTCAATAGAATCGCAAGTGATCGGCTACACATACAAAATCCTTCATTTGCACAGATCAATACTCTTGTATCAACTATTATGAGCGCTAGTACTGCTACATTGAGGTAATATAAACTATTACATTATTAACTCTTAATAATAGAAATGTAAACTGTTATAAAGAAGCTTGATTAAATGTCCAAGTTCTATTAAAGTTAACATATTAATATATTCTTTCTTAATATTTCCTTATTTGCCTTCTTTTAAATACTACCCAGAAATGGTAGTTAGATGTACAAGTACTATAATCAAACCAAACCAATGTGGAGACGATTTTCCAACTTCATGCATCTTTAAAAAAAGAATTGTATAATAATAACAAACAATTTAAGTCTAGTTATACATTTAAGGTAGTTTCTTTCAGATATCCTTCATACATGAACAATGATCTAATCAGTCTGGTAGCACCATTAATTCCCACACCGAGGCTGCATTTCCTGATGACAGGGTACACTCCACTAACAGCTGATCATGAACTGAATACCGTATGTATTGTTGTAAAAATATAGATTTTCAACCCTTCTCAGTACTCACTAAATGTCCTGAAAATATTTATTATAAGGTAGTTTTTCCAACTTACTAATGCATCTTTGTGTTTCTCTACAGGCACCAAAAATTCGGAAGACAACAGTTCTTGATGTAATGCAGCGGTTACTTCAACCAAAGAATATGATGGTGTCTCTCAGCCCGGACAGAGCCAACCAACACTGTTACATTTCTATCCTCAATATTATACAGGTTTATATTTCATTGATTGTCTTTAAATATATTTCATATAATATTTTAGGAAACATTTGATTAGATTTTAATGTACCATTTAGTAATTTCTGTGTATAATGCTAGTTAATCTTAAAACATAATATAAACATAAATTACGTGTCACGTTGTTTGTCCGCAATTGACTCCTAAACTACTGAACCGATTTTAAATAAAATTTGCCTTCCATGTGCAGTTTGATCCAATTTAAAATTTTAAAATTTAAAATTTAGATAGGATAGCTTGCGTCATAATATATGCTAGCAAAACCGAAACAACAATATTCAACTTGTAGTTGAAGATTTAGTCCCATTCTTTATTTAAACATTGTCTTGAGATTGTTTGCGTTTGTATAGGGTGAAGTGGACCCGTCGCAAGTGCACAAGTCCCTGCAGCGCATCCGCGAGCGCAAGCTGGCGTCGTTCATCCCGTGGGGGCCGGCCTCCATCCAGGTGGCGCTGTCTCGCCGCTCGCCCTACGTCACGTCCTCGCACAAGGTCTCCGGCCTGCTGCTCGCCAACCACACTAACATATCCTCGGTGAGATATTCAAATTTATAAATTATTGTCTCTTGAATAGTAATCTTTTTCTTTTATTTATAACAGGCAAAAACTGGCAGAGTTTGTTATAGCTTAGCTTTCCTTCCCACTTATTAAAAAAAAATTCCAATGGATACATTAAATAAGAATATTAATAACAATTACTACTTTAAATGTTTTATTTTTTTAGTCTATTAAGGATGAAGAGACAGAATAGTGATAAGTGATAATTGTTTTCATTGCACTGCTTGTTATTGAAGTCTAAATGTCCTATTTCAGTTATTCGACAGATGTTTACAACAGTTCGACAAGCTTCGCAAGCGCGAAGCTTTCATCGAGGTGTTCCGCAAGGAGCCCATGTTTAAGGACTCGCTTGAAGAGTTCGATGAATCTCGCTCGGTTGTGGACGAGCTGGTGCGGGAGTACCAGGCGGCCGCTACCCCGGAATATGTACACTGGAATCCGGGTAAGTCTATGTAACTATAGACTATAGAGGAACAAAACAAAAAAACGGAAGTGGGCTAGTTGGCTTCTCCATAAACATTCCCATACAAAGCTATTTGTAGACAACCATATTATTTTAAGTCCATCTCTGTGAATGAGGCCTTATTGGGTTGCCGTTATTTGACTGTCTAGACCTTTTTCTCTAATGTGTTTAGACAAACTTGATATGTTTAAAGCTTGGTATTAATTTCTTATAGATAGCTATTTTTATATACATATTGTATTTACTGTACTATGATAACCTAAACACAGTTTTTAAAATCTATTTATAAATTTACAAATAAAACCTTTTACGACTTTTTGTATATTTCAGAAACCAGCTAGATGTTAAAGCTACCTGCGATAACAGTAATACACAATTGAAGCTTCCTCTATGGAAATTTTGGAACGGGAGAAGCCCAAGTATTATTACGTAAAGAAGTGCCATTGTGTTGTTTTGTTAATCCAATACTAGATAATAGTGTTGCTTGCACATGTAAATAATCTTAAGTCGTTTTGCCATTAGTGTTAATTTCTTATATGACAATTAGTATTTAATTGATGCATATCACTTATCTAGGTTAAAACCTTATGGAAAGGATACCACACAAAAATGTTACTTACTAAATTTTCTCAAGTATTTTTTTCTATATCGGACCCAGTTTACATGGGATATTTCAATATGTGAAATGAATCTCCATTATATGAAATTTCGAGTCTCAAACTGTATTCATAACAAAAATCAGCTCCTTGTTTATATAATTGTAAAAAATGTAAAAAGGAAAAAAATGCATATGTCATATATGTACATTTTATAATGAAAAATAAGAATTTCAAAATTGAAAATTGAGAACTGAAATAAAAGTCAATTTTTACCAAGTATTTATTTGTAAGTCTCGTAAGTCTAAATGTCAACATTCCTTACATTTCCTGTGCTAAGTGATTACTCTTCCAACATATTACCATACATTACTGTGATTTTGCAGAACAATAATTTGTTACATGGGTTTGCATTTTATTAATGTATTAGCACTTGTAAGCCATAATGCTTATTATTTTATCAGAACATTGTTGACAATTATTACAGTTGTTACTACCAATTACACCATTGACACATCCTTATAACTTGATTTGACGGCTAAAGCTAATTTAAAAACATCCATGTCTACTAGTCTACCAATGTATTTGTTATTCATTGTTATATACATGTGATACATGGGCTAACTACAAAATATCTAAAATTACTGGCAGAAACATATAATATAGTGATGTATACAAACTTATTACATAGGAAACAACATAGCATTTGTTAGTTTTACAAAATAGAGGAATATTGTTACATACTTCTGAAACCACTGTTATTTTTTAAATATTACGTTGAAAGTTTAACAATAATTGATATATGCAGGAGGAACAACATTTTTGCAGCACAATAATCACTCATTCACTCATGCAATGTTTTAACCTAAGTTTTATACATAAATATAACAGTTGTTCTTATAAAAATTTCGTTTCATTTCCAACATCACAATATGAGAACCCAAAAATGACATTAGTGCAATGTGTTAGCGACTAATGTTGGGGAAAGTGTGCCAACATTTAAAGCGCAAGTACAATAATCTAAGGTTTCAAGCCAAATTATGTGAAGATCATTTTTAATTTTGTAAGAAATATCACAAATATTTAGTTTTACGAATTACAGAAATAACCAGCCACTTAAATCTTTTCAAGTCTGTTAAAATAGAAATGTAAAATATTTTATATAAAACACATTAAAACACATACAGTAGACAAAATATGATGCAAGATTTACATATTTTCTATGAGGCCACTGTGCAGGGTGTGGTGGCAAGGCTAGGAAGTCTGACTTGATGGCTGGAATTTGGGCTGAATGATGGATGTCTTCCGCAGTGGCACAGTGTCTGGTGTGGGGATGGCATCTCCAGTGGGCAACTTAGCTGGAGCTGCGGGTGCTTTGAATGGTGCCGCTAGATTTCCTGGTCTTTGTTTCGCCATTTGGTAGTCACCAGAATCAAAGAATTTTTGCTGAAAAAATTAAATACACATTTACAATTAAATAAACCCCTAAAATACTTAACTATAATATTTATTGTTATTATTGAGTAGACTAATTTTATTGAGTAATACTTTTTAACATACCCCTTTAGCTAGCCTCTTCTGTAAGAAAGCTGAATGTCCACCAGGCCCCCTTCCCAACATAGCATTTGGAAATTTCGCCTTTAATTTTGCTTCTTCTAACTTTTCTAACTCTTTTGGCTGTAAGATTGATTAAACTATTTATATGTTACAGAGGAGCAAAATAACATTTTAAATGGATGTGCTAAGAAAAATTTAACTTTCAAAAATGTTATACATATTATATTTAAAAGTTATATTTTGCTTTCATGAGTAGTAATTTTCGTAACTTACATCCTTGGGTGGATCATTCTGGTCGGGCGAATCACTCATTTTTGCTACTAAAACAAAAAAATATATAAACATTATAATATAGACACGGGAAAGTAGGAAATTAGCTTACATCATTATTTGCTTCTTTCATAAATATATTTAAGTATCGGCCTTGGTAACTTCCGATTTCCGAAATGCATACAAAGAAAATATTTTGACAATAGATTGTTGTTTACCCTCAGAGCAATAGAGATAAAATTTATTACACTAAGCGATTTTATAATCAATTCTTCAAACAAATTGTTTAGGTTTAATAATTCAAATAACAAGGAATTAAAATAACACCGTGCGTGTGATGATAAATAAAATAAAATCACGATGTTTTCGTTGCAAGTTGTTTACCTTGACCACCAGAAATTAGACACCAATTTGGAAATAATTTAAAAAGCAAATATAAAGATCAAGAATTATACCACTAAACGTAACAAAATAATGATATATCTTCACCTAAAAGCAATTTTAAAATATATCAAGAAAATTTGTTCGATCGTGATTCAACTGTAAGTAAAACAAAAAATGGCGTTTACTTGAAAATCTTGCCATATATGATATTTGTCATATTTCTTACTGATTAGTCTCAAATGAACATGTGCCTTTTTATTTCGATAAGGACGTTTCATTTACATTATAAAAATCACAATAATTAAAACTTTAGAAATTAATATCAGTTTCAAGAGAAAGTCTTTTATAATATAACTATAATTTATGAGAAAGGTACTTTATTTCCGTGATTACTATACTCAAATGGTGCACTGCACAAATGAATCGCAATGCATTTAAAATTAATTGTTGTGCTTAAAGGGTATGTAAATAATAAGAGTTATAATTTTTTCACTGTATAATGTTTTTGTAGGGAAGTCCCTATTATGGAGACAGATCGTACTAAAAATATATCAAAATAATCTGTTTAGTGGAACTGTATTATATAAATATAAAACGAAAAGCTTCACGTGTTAAAAATGTTTATTATAATTTATTAATAAATACAAAACTACGTTAGTAATTCTGAAAGGTTTTCTGTCTTAAATTTATTTTATTCATAATTTACTACTGTTTTTTAACCATAGTTTAAAGGATTTATCATCCAAAATACAGTTTTGAGTTTAAGTTTCGAATTTATAAAAAAATAAAATTTATTATAATTTTATAATTTAATTTACTAGTCTGAAGTCTGAACTCTGAATCATTTTTAACACTTCCATAAATTGACACTATCATTGGTGTATTTATTAACCAATAGACGTTAAAAGACATTTGGCGGGAATATGTAATAACTAGTATTGCATGTTTAATAGTAACTTATGTAAGTTGAACTGTTGAAAGTTTGATATATGCTACTTTAAACTAGATTTTAATTATTTTCTCCTTGGAAGATGTTATTCTTTTTATTGGTTCTCAATATATTGCAAGTCCTAAAACTTTCCGCCATTTGCAGGTTTTTGACCTATTACGGATTATAAGTAATAACATTAGTTCGGAAATCGTTGACATTTGTTGTTGGCATGTTGATAAAATAACGATTTTCTGAAATTGTATGCTTCTTCCAGACCAACAATATAATACTTTAATAAACAAAAAAATGGATTTTAGTTATTATATTGTTACATTTTACGATTAAGAGTTTTTGTAAATATTTTCTCAAAACGATGCAGTAGTAAACAGGAAAATAAATTTCCGAACGATTTCATTTTCCCGCCAAACTTTCAGTCATGTAGAATCATTGCGGCAGCGGCAGCGATTTGCGCGCATTTGTGTAACATATTTCTTCCAGTTTGGTTGTTCAGTGTTAAGATTTTCCTATAAATTCCAACATTGACTGAATCAAGTACACGATATTATATTGTACTATTGTAAACATGTCTCAAATAAACGACAAGGAAAACTTACACAATGGACTAAACAATGTGCACTTAAAGGTAAGATAATTCCCATTTTTAACCTTACTGGAATATTCAGCGTTAATAAATTGTTACTTATTATGTATGATTTAGTCCCCAGTTAAGAACGTCTTATCTACCCGGAATGAGAATAATATTACCGAAGAAAAAATGGATATAGAAAAAGAAGAAAAGGTTGAATTTGACCCTCAGTTGGAGCCTCTTTTACGTGACAACCCACGACGATTCGTTATCTTTCCAATTCAATATCCTGATATCTGGCAAATGTACAAGAAGGCAGAGGCTTCGTTCTGGACTGTTGAAGAAGTAGATTTATCTAAGGTAAGTTTTTCAAATTTAAGTTTATGGAACAAGTCATTGACCTATAAGTAAGTTTAAATAAATATTATGTAAATGTTGGCAGGATTTATCAGATTGGGAGACTCTTAAGGACTGTGAAAGACACTTTATCAAGCATGTGCTAGCATTTTTTGCTGCATCTGATGGAATCGTAAATGAAAACTTGGTGGAGCGTTTCTCTCAAGAAGTACAAGTAACGGAGGCCCGCTGTTTTTACGGCTTTCAAATAGCTATGGAGAATGTACACTCAGAAATGTATTCCTTACTTATTGATACATACATCAGGGACCCTAAAGAAAGGTATGATTATTACAGTATTTTTGTTACTAAACAATAATAATAATTTATTTTCATAATAAGGTGATATACAAAATATCTTACCCAGGCTCCCAAGATAGTAAATACTGTTTTCCAGGTGCCTATTTCATCCAAATCATGACACATATACGGCACTGACACAATTCAACAAAAAGTTAATTACATTCCTTTATAAGCCTAAATTTGCTTTTAAGTTATGTGAAAAAATCGTTAACTACTAGTTAATGCAAAGAAATTAAGTAAAATAAAATAATGATCAATTTTGTAACATTTTATATATTTTTTATTAATAGGGACTTCCTATTTAATGCCATTGAAACACTACCATGTGTTAAGAAGAAGGCCGACTGGGCTCTGCAGTGGATAGCCAGCAAAACTGCTACCTTTGGGGAGAGAATCATAGCTTTTGCTGCTGTAGAAGGGATATTCTTCTCTGGCAGTTTTGCTTCTATCTTCTGGCTGAAGAAGAGAGGATTGATGCCAGGACTCACATTCAGCAATGAACTGATCTCAAGGGATGAGGTATACCTCGATTTTATATTTCTATTACTTTATTACCAACTAGCATTTTTGTTAGAAAACTTAATGTTATAGTGGAGGCTTTTAATCACTACAGAGCTTTTTCTTCAAAACATTTTAAGTAGACTCCCGTATATAGTCATCATTCAATGTAGTCTTTATTAATTAGTATATATCTCATTCATATAAGTTGACCATAGTGATCACAAGCACTATAAGTGATAGATAATAAAGTTCAATATAATCTCTATTGTTCATTATAGGATAATCTGTAGACAAGGTCATAAGGTCGGTCTGCATCAACTAGGTAACCTATCACTTATCTATAAATAGGTTTATACTACTAATGAATAGAGGAATGTTCCACTTATATTATTATTATCATTTATTTTTGTGCCTCTACTTCAGATTTTTTTACAAGGTGAGAATTTATGTATGGATGTATGATGGGTAAAACCTCAGGGCACATCTAGTATTGATGTAAAACTGAAATACAAAAATGATTATACTTAAAAAAAGTAACCAACTTCTTGCGCTTTATAACTTATTATTATTATATACATATGTTTAAGTTAGTACTGATGTTACTAAAAAGTCAGTCAACTATAACAAGGTCATGCCAACCCCTTTTATATTAACATCTGTCCTTAATAAATATATTAACAGCAAATTTTACAGTTACAATGTTTTCAATAAGTTATTGTGTTATAAATAAAGAACTACAAAAGTTTTAATGATATTATCAGCTATGAAATAGTTTTGTTGATATTTACTATCAGCATATCTCTATGTGAAATCTGGCACGCACATGTTATCAGTCATGCATCATGCATTATCACTTAAACTTAAATTTAAGTGGGATAAGTAAAATTTAAGTTTTACTAGTTTAAGTTTTATAGATGAGACTTGATTATACTGTATATGGTAATCAAATTTTGCTCATATAAAGAATGAATTAAAAATATTTTTTAATGAAATAAAAAATATTTATTAATTCTACCGATGCGCAGTTTTTCTCGTCCAGCGCTAAACATAAATGACGCGACCGATACATTGAAGTTCTTTAAAATATTGTTTTATCTAGATAACTTCTTAATCATAAACGATGGTGTCGAAGTCGTGAGCAATAAGTAGAGTGTCTATTAATTAATAAAGCCCCTTATAATCAATAGGCTACCCTTATTCTTAAAAAACCAACGATTTTAATGTTTAAAACTACTATTAGACTTTTCTTGTCTAGCGGCTTTGAAGCCGGAATACTCTAACGTATATTGAGTATTGTACAATTTTTAGCTAAGCTTTATATAGATAGAACTACCAACATTCAGTTAAATAAAAAACTATATGTCTCCAGGGTCTCCACACAGACTTCGCATGCCTGATGTTCAAGCACCTGGTCCAGAAGCCCAGCCGCGCCAAGGTGCTGCACATCATCCGCGAGGCCGTCACCATCGAGCAGGAGTTCCTGACGGACGCGCTGCCCGTGAGGCTGCTGGGCATGAACTGCGAGCTCATGTCGCAGTACATCGAGTTTGTGGCTGACCGGCTGCTGGTGGAGCTCATTGGAGAGAAGGTTGGTTAGCTGTATAGTTGGTGATCTATGTGTTTACCTACTTTGTGTTTATGTTTGTGATTAACTAAACTATCTGTATTCATTCAGTGTTTTCTTAAAAAAAAGGTGTATAAATAGATCAAGATCTTGTTTTAATATTTTTAAAACAAATATTTAGTTTATGACAGACAAAGCATGCCTTTCGTTGACAAAAAGTCCTCTTACTCCTTTGATAATAATAATAGATTTCAGTTTTTCGTCAATAATAAATATACTTGTGGACCTAGCATGATTAAGTTAATTTTAAGTTATATAAATAAGTACCAAAACTAAAATTTTTAGATAGCCCTATAAAATTTTCCATGGTTTTAGAAAGCATTTTAATTTTGTAAGAAAGTTTTCCAATCGATATGATACTTTCACATAATATATGGTTGACTTGTTATCATAATGCAGAGCTTATCATTCGGGTTCATTTCACATGTATTATAATGATGTGTGCTACATGCACCTCACACGTGATCTTGTACTTACCATGGACTTATATAATTTACTTTAACTTTAATAATTTCTTTCACTTTTGCCGGAATACTGAAACGCAACTTAAATTTAAGTACAACTTAAACCGGTCCCATTTTACAGTTCGCCATACAATTCTGTCAAAATTACGAGAACGAGACTTAAGGCGTGCTTAAATTTAATTTGTGTATGAGTATTTGGCCGTTTACCTCGTATTTTGTACTGGTCGTATTAATTTAGTAATTGTTTAAATTCAAATCTTACCCGTACTTTTAATTGGTGACACATTCAAAGAGAAAACTGAAATCTAAAACCGATTGAATTTTTCGATATTTTGCAGCTGAGTTTATTAAAGCTTTAAGACACTCCAGTAATATGGCTATAGACTACTCTATTTATAATAATAAATATAATTTTGCAGCACTACAACACAAAGAATCCATTTGACTTCATGAACCTCATCTCGCTGGAAGGCAAAACGAATTTCTTCGAGAAGAAAGTCGGCGAGTACCAGAAGTGGGGCGTCATGGCCAACCCGCTCGACAACGTGTTCACACTGGACGCAGAATTTTGATCTTAGTTCATTACTAAATTTACTGAAAATTCCTTTACCAAATTACCAGTCGATCTGGTATCACACAAATAAGTATTTATATAAGCCTATGAGATGTATTTGACTATTTGAATGACTGTAGACAAATTGTGTACCTACTTAGTATTTGTAAGAAATTTAGTTTTTAAGTAAAATTGTGGAATCGTATCTCAAACAGTGTTTTGAAGTGATTGATATAGGTTTAATTCTTCTTATTAAGTACTAGCAGATATATAGATATTATACGAATATGAGCACTTGACTTAATTCTATTGTGATATATTGTAAGATGAATTTTTAAAATAAAACACTAATATAATTATTCTTTGGTTTTTTTTAAACTAAATTCGGCGGATTTTAAGGACTTAATTTCAACCCTCACTGATGAATGATGATATATATAATTAATAATAATATAAAATGAGACGTCATACAATACGTCAACATATTGTGATAAAATTAATTTGAAGTAAAAATAAAATAAGTTTAACAAGTGCTACTAGTATGGTAGGATGGACCTTTAGGGATCATCATAAAATTGGCACATCAAGTCCTTTCGATTAATATCACATTTTAACTAGGATTAATTTGAGGTATTTCGTGTGTCGAAAACAGCTGTATCATTTTAATACAGGTTTTTTATTTCCAAAAGCCTTCCCTATTTAAAGGCTCAAATGGAACATTGTAACGTACAGATAGACTGGCAACTACGTAATCTTACAACCATTCTGATATTTTTCTTTATGTCTGAACCCAAAAGATACACACCTACATATTATATAATTTTCAACAGTCGCGTTCAATCGGCTGCATGACTTATAAGAAGAGCGTATTAAATGGTTTATGTGGAAATGATAGCTAATTTATTGAAAGTCATTCACCTCATTCTAACTAAAATTGACAATAATAACCAAAACGGACTTCATAACTTCGCATTAATTAACATGTTATCGTAAAAAAGTTATAAATTTGACAAGGAAATCTAAACTATAATAAAAGCACAAGTTATTACAAATAATTTATTATGAATTATAATTGTAACGATCACTATGGGTAGGTGCACTAGGCACACGAGGTGCACACTGCACACTAGGCCCGCTTGGCGGCGAGGCGGCGCAGCAGGCGGTGTCCGGCCAGGAAGGTGAGCGCGGCCAGCGGCGCCAGGTAGCGCAGCGTCGCGAACATCGACAGCTGCAGCCAGAACAGCCCGTACAGCGCCAGCGACCCTGCCGTGCACGAACCATATATATGCAACATATTCATCCGAATATTTAAGAATTTCAACTAGTACAATAAGCCACGCCCCACGTTCTTATTGCAATGTTAAAATAAGTGTGTCTGATGGGGCTACGGATGAGTCAGCAAAAGCAATCATGACTCCGTTAAGATCCGTGGACAATGGAGCCATAGGGTTATTGTTGGTTTGAGTCAGACTTAAGTTACTTTCATCCCCCGTACGTGTGCGTGAGCTTTTCAACCAAAAAAAGGGAACAACTGTATTGGTATGTGGTGATCGAGGGTCTACTTATAAACCAAACTTTAGACGAAAAATACGCGGTTAGAACTGCGGGTCGAGGCAGGTATAGTAGGCGTCATTTATGTTTAGCGTTTGACGAGAATAGCTGCGCATCGGTAGAATCGCGCTTGTAATTGATGTATTGGTGCGAGGAAGACAACACGACTGGGACAACCAATCAACGCTCGCGCACCCGACGATCACGCGCCCCGCGCGCCGCTCCGCTACCTCGATACCTTATTTTGACTTCTGCGCAGGTTTCGTTCAGCGCTAAAGATTCGTGACGCGTACTATACGTATGTATATAAATATAAAGGGTAACTATAATTTAATAATTAACCTTATACTCGTGCCAGTTACAATATAATCTTAATTAACTTTAAACTATTATATTTAATTGCAACCATGATAACTTTATTACAAATCAGCATAAAACATTACAAATCAAAGATATATATCATAATTAAGAATAAATCATCTTTATATCATAATTTTAGTGGTCTTTAAATAAATGCCTTCACTAGACGCCAGGCAGATTTAAATACCCTGAGATTACGACGTAATTTATGACATTGAATATGATTTCGATTATATTTTTGGATAATAATATAAAGGATTGATCTCAAACATATCAAAATAACAATTAAAAACACAACATTCCTTGGGTCGTTATAAATGAATCTGAGTTTAAAATTGTAACTGCTCAGTTAGGTCGGGAGCTTAATAATTCCTGCTGAAAAAAAAAGTAGCAATGAAATATAAGCAGTACTCACCGCCTAACGCCAAATGGAACACGAGAGCGGAGGGCGTGAGCGGGAAGTTAGAGAAGTTAAGGCCGAGCCGCGCCCACAGCACGAGCAGCAGCAGCAGCGGCGCCGCGCACGCGCACGCGAACACGTCCGACACCAGCCGCGCCGGCCGCGGGTCGGGCGCGCGGAACGTGTGCGCCAGCTCCGGGAGAGCTCCGTGCGAGCGGGACACGCGCGGCACTGCGGGACGAACAGAACCAAATATTAGACGACCGCTTGGCGCAGTGGTAACACAACTGCTTTCTGCGCGAAGGGCCGTGGGTTCGATTCCCACACCGGAAAAATATATTTGTAATTTACGTTTGTATTTTTCTTGGGTCTGGGTGTTCCTATGAATTGTATGTATGTATTTACAAAGGAAAAGTATGTATATGTAATTTATTCCGTTATCTAGTTGTCATAAAACAAGCTTTGGCTTAGCTTGGAACTAGATGGCGCTGTGTATAAATGTCCTGAAAATATTTATTTATTTAAATATAACAAACTAGCTGCTACCCGCGACTCCGTCCGCGTGGACTTTCATATAAAGTTTGAACCTTTTAACCTTTTTCCCAGTTAAAAAGTAGCCTATGTTCTAGATCATCAGTGTACCATATTTCGTTCTCATCGTTTCAGTAGTTTTAGCGTGATGGAAAGACAAACAAACATACAGAGTTTCTTTCGCATTGATACTATTAGTATGGATTACATAGCTCATAGCCTTGTATAAAAAAAAACTATAAATTTTGCAGAAACACAGCCATACGGCAAGTAAATGACAACTTAAAAATAAAAGCATGATCTTAGCTTAATGCAAATGACTTGATTTGAATGGCAGCAATGAAGCCTCACACGCACAAACACACATTGGTCATCGAGTTGTGGAAACCAGCCCGCCTCTTCATACATGTAGATTTTAACACAGATTTTAAGTTTGATGTTTTAAATTCAATTTCCATTTCTATAACTGTGAGTGTAATGTACACTTATGTATAATCCCATGCGTATGTATGTGTATGTTGGTACGTCACCTTCAGCGGCGGCAAAGCTGAAGGTGACAGAGCCGAGGGTCCAGAGCAGCGGCGCGGCGGCCGCGCTGTCGCCCACCACCACCTGCACGGTGTACGCTCCCGACTGCTGACCCACGTGCTTGCCGATTGCTGCCACGTTCTGAAATACACCGCTTTGTTAATCACACGAAAAAATATCCGAAAAATTCTTTTTCGAAATTAGAATTTTTCGAATTTAAAAAATTAGAGTCACTAGGAAAATTTAAACTACAATTAAATTATAAAATTACTTCAAAAGTAATTTAGTACCTGTATATTTATACTCAATGCACAAACCAAAACTAAATCTATATGTCAAAAACATTTGTAAAATTTATGTCAAATTAAAAAAATTATTCTTGCGAAATTAGCATATATAGAAATCATACATTAGCAGAAATTATATCTATGATTTACTTGATTGCTTTATATTTTTTTCAATTATTTTTTTGTCATATTAAGTATATTATGTATTATGTCTAATAATACACTGTTTATAGAACTTTCTATTAGTGTAAAATGTAAATTACTGACCAAGTCCACTTTATAAGCTTTAGTGTTGTCTGGTTCAGCTACGAAGATGGCCTCATCGTCTCCCTCCACGGGAGCGATTCGTACGAAGGCTTGCTGGACTAACACTGGCTTGTTCCATTTGTCTTTTACTGTAAACTTCAGGTACACCCTGTACAAGAAAAATTGTGCTTTATCATACATTTATAAATTTAGTGAATGTATATTTAATTTGAATGCAGTGACACAAATATAATTTTTAAATGGTAACAATTAGGTTGGATTTCGTTTCCATGTGTCAATATTACACCATTCTAGAAATCAAATGAAAAAATGTAAGAAGCTTACAGTTACACTTGCCCATAAGCCTTACTTTATCCAGTATTACCTTTTTATTTCAATTGATTTCAAAACATCTATATCATTAGTAGTAGTATGTAATTCGTACTCACTTCTGCAAATGGTCGGCCTGTAGGACATCACTGAGCTTATTCGGGTAAGCGATTGTCGTGACCTTGGGGCTAGTTGTTCCATCCACGTCCCCAATACCGATCTCCAAGTTGCTGACTTGAATCTCGCCAAGTACTGCCACGTTGAAGTTAGCCGAGTTTGATCCAGCGGCTAAAGAGATCTTGTACATGCCATATTGAGTTTTAATCTTGCTCAAATTGAGAACAAAGGTTGTAGGGTCGTTGGGTTTCTGTGTAAGTGGTTGTTTGGAGAGAACTACGACGTCATCGGCTAGTCTAGTTCCAGATTGTGCGACAACTTCATCAGGCTTGAGGTATGGGATAGGTCTGCCGATCAGGTCGGTGACGGAGAACTCGATGGAGTCTACTTCGGAGGTGATGTATTTGCGGTCCTTGAATGACACGCTGATTGGTGTTGGCTGAAATTTTGAAAAAAAAATTAAAAGACCACTCAATTTTATAAAAAAAATCTGTGTAAACAGGATTCACAAATAATATTTAGCTAGTTGAAAAAATGGAATAACTTATTTTGTAGGCAATTATCCAGATACAATGACGTATCACTATGGCTACATTTGTACATAATATATTATATCTATACTAATATTATAAAGAGGAAAACTTTGTTTGTTTGTTTGTTTGTTTGTTTGGTTGTAATGAATAGGCTCAAAAACTACTGGACCAATTTCAAAAATTCTTTCACTATTCGAAAGCTACATTATCCACGAGTAAATAATAATAATAAAGCCTTTTATTCGGATTTTTCATACTAAATAAATTACAGTGCTTTTACTAAATACATAGATTCTTAAACTAAATAATAATATATTTTAAGCAATTATCTGATCCTTGGTTATCTTGCCTAGATCCGTTTGCCAGTCGGCAAAGGCCTCCTCCAACCTTTTCCATTCAGTCCTTTCCCATGTCACTCTGTTCCACGTGACTCCTGCCACTTTCCTAATGTCGTCGTCCCATCTTTTCAGCGGTCTACCTCTCTTCCTTTTGCCCTCTCTGGGGTACCACTGGGTCACCCTTTGACTCCACCTGTCACCTCCCCTGATCATATGGCCAGCCCATCTCCACTTCAGTCTTTTAATTTTGATGGTTACATTTGCGGTTTTGGTTTTGCTCCTGATGTGGAAATTTCTCAATTCTTCTTGATATTTAACATACTCCTCTCCATAGCATACTGACATACTTCTAGTTTGTTTAATATATCTTGGTTGAGCGCCCATGATTGACATCCGTAAGTCAGAACCGGTAGTATGCAAGTGTTAAACAGTTTGCTTTTTAAGTTAATATGGAGCTTTTTATCCTTCATGGCCTCTTTCAGGCTCCAGTACCTCTTCCAGCCATTCGTGATTCTTCTCTCTACCTCTTTAGAAATTGAATCTTTTTGGGTTATGATCTGTCCTAGATAGATGTACTCATCAGTATAGTCTATTTTGGTACATCCTAATTTAATTGTGTGTTTGCTTCCATTTGTCATTGCTCTTGTTTTTTCAGGGTTTAGTGTCAGTCCCGCTTTCGCGCTTTCTGTTGCGAGTTCTTCTAGCATTTTGTTTAATTCGTCTGATGTATTAGAAAATAAAACTATATCATCGGCGAACCTCAAGTGCGATAGCAAGGTCCCGTTTATGTTTATGCCGAAATTTTCCCAATTAAGTCTCCTAAAGATTGATTCCAGTACTGAGGCGAAAAGTTTCGGGGATAGCGGATCCCCCTGTCTAACGCCTTTTTCTATTCTAAAACGGGTACTTATAGTTTCTAATTGGATTTTGCCCGTGCTGTGGCTGTATAGATTTCTTATTAGTCGGATGTATTTGTGTTCAATTCCTTGTTCTAATAGAGCCTCCCATATTTTCTCGTGAAGGAGAGAATCGAACGCTTTACTGTAGTCAATAAACGCGATGTAATACGTTAGTTGGTATTCATTATATCTCTCTAGAACTTGTCGCACTACATGGATGTGGTCGATTACCGAATAATGTTTTCGGAATCCTGCTTGCTCGATCGGTTGATGTTCGTCCAGGGTTGTCTCCATTCTTTTTAATATGATCTTAGCAAAAATCTTATAGATATTGGATAAGAGGCTGATAGGGCGATAGTTCTCTATATCATATTTATCACCCTTCTTATAAAGCAAAATGATAGTCGACTCTGTCCATTGTTGGGGGATGATTTCAGTATGTATGATATCGTTGAACATATTCGTGAGAACGGGTATCATTGTTGCCTGGCTCTGTCTTAAAATTTCGTTCTTTATGTCATCGGGACCGGGTGCTTTGTGTTCTTTTTGAGTGGTAATGGCTTGCTTGACTTCAGAATAAAGGATGTTGGGAACATTTGAGGGTTCCACCAATTGAATTTGGCTTTGAGCGGTATTATTGCCATATAGCTTTTTATAGTACTGCTAATTCTAGTATGTCTGTTTTATTGTGATTCCATTTTCCCCTTCCGTTTTTCATTTTCACGATCCACTCCTTTGTATTTGTCAGTTCATTGAGTGCTTTTTTAATTCCACCTGTTTCGTGTATATGTTTTTCTATCAACTCCATCCTCGCCTGCTTTTTGTCGTTCCTAATGCTTTCTTTGATTTCTTTGCTGATTGTGGCTATTTGTTTTCTTCTATTCTGGTTATTCTTTGAACTTAGAAGTCGATTTCGGTCTTGTAGTAGTTTAATAGTATTTTTTGATAGGATATTTTTTGGATCCCTTTTAAAATTCGTTATAACTTCTGTCTGTGTTTTTATGATATTTTCCATGTAATTGTACTTTCCTTGGGTTGATAGATTGATTGTGTTTTCTGTGAAGTCCTTAAATTTATCACTCAGAGCAGCTGTTATTTGTTCTAGTTGTTGTTTACCAAGTTTAGTACTTCCTAGGGCTTGTCTCGGTCTCTGCTTCTTTGGTTGGTTTGTTTTGAGTTCAGTTCTGATTAGCCTATGGTTGGTATTAAAGTTAAATCTTTTGATGACGGTGAAATTGGTGAAATAGCTACTTTTATTTGTCATAATGAAATCGATTTCGTTTTTTACAGTGCCATCTGGGGAGGTCCAGGTCCACATGTTTTTCCTGTTTTTCTTGAACATGGTATTTAGAATGGATAAGTTATGTTCGAGTGCAAAGTTTATAATTTTCTCACCGTTCCTGCTTCTAGCCTTGTTACAAAATGAAAAAGGTCCTAATATAGTATTTTCATCGGGGCGTCTTATTCCAATTTGGCCGTTAAAGTCTCCCAATACTATAAGGTTTTTATGGGTGAATTCACGGATGGCCTCATTTAGATCTCGGTAAAAAGTATTTATTGTTTCTAAGTTTGACTGTTCTGTAGGAGAGTAGACCTGTACGACGATCCACGATGATCCACGAGTAACATAGACTAAATTTTATTTTGGAAATAAATAGGGTTCCGTAATATATTTGGGTTTTTCGGACACAAGGTGTAAAAAATCAACCAGAAAAGTTACTTATTTTGCGTACGCTGCCTAAACTATAAAAGATAGAACTATGAAATGTTCTAATTAGTTGTAGATCTTATAAATATCTACAAAAACTCCGCGACACACTATACCTATCTATGTCGAGTGAGGCACAACAACCATTTTTTAAATCAAAAATCTTGAATTTTTTGGACTACTTTTAAACGCATTTATTTTACTCATTCTATTAATCCTTATCAAAATAATTTATTTCATCATTAAGTACAGTTAATGTAGATGATATTTGGTCTTTGAATGATTAAAATTGGATATTTAGTTTCGAAGTTATGGCGAAATTAAAATATCACGATTTCTGCTGCACGGCCCGTTGCGAAGTGAGCGTCACCTAGGCGGGGGTGCGCGTGCGGGAGGGGAGTTTAGATCTATGAGTAATATACTATATGCGTAAGCTCTGATATCGCGTAATATAAAAGTGTTCCTATTATGTAACCATTGTAATACTCTAAAATACCCGTGCTGAGCCGGGGCGGGCTGCTAGTATTGTAGTAAAGTCTTTTAATCATACATATAAAAATTAGAAATACAATACAAATGATGCTTAGTATTATAGTTACTTTAAGATTATAATGTGTTGAAATCATTTTTCTTTTTATTTTTAAAAATTTACTAGTTATCATATTAAATGTGATTCAGTAGACGTCATGATTTTCACCGACGATATCAAGATAAAAACTATAAATATAATTTGAGTACAGTTATAGTTACCTGGTCGTCAGCGATGGCGGTGGCGGCGTCCAGCAGCAGCGCGGCGGAGCGCGGCGCGCTGGCCGAGCGCCGGGACGCGAGGTAGCGCGCGAACTTCAGACGACGCTCTGCAGACAGCGGGGACGCTTGCTTCAGGGACTTGAATGTCCTGGAAAATTATACATCTTCTAATACATAAGCTTCACCACTATATGGTATGCAACTAATTTTCATGCATTTTATCAGATAGAGTGATTCAAGAGGAAGGTTTATATAAATAAATAAATATTTCAGTCAAATTGTTTCTCTGTTCCCTTTCTACCAAAGTTTTCAGAAGTATTTTTTAAAGAAAAATACTGAATTTAAACAATTTAGATATAGGCTATATTGCATAATTTGTGCCATGTTCGCCTTGTTATGTGTATATAATCTTAGTACTTATAGAAAAAAATAGTACTGATTACGACATAGATAACAAATCCTACAATTTCCTTACCTGAGAATTGTGGTAAGCAAGAAGGATGTGACGGGAAGCCCTCCCTCAAACTGTAGTGCTTTGCCATCACTCTCATCAGCTGACAGGATGATGCCTTCCGAATGCTGAGCTGTCCACGTGCCACAGCCCATGTGTTCACATAGTGCAAATACATAACCATAGCTGGAAATCACCATAATATTTTACAAAACATGCTACCACAAAGTCATAATATTAGTCCAATAATTTTTTTTCATTTACAGGTACTTTTGAAAAACAGAACAATACAAGGACTGAAAAGTTTTTAAAGAAAAAGTAGCAATAATAATAAACAGATGAAGAAGATTTTTTAATTAAATGTTAATAATAATACAGGATATGTTCTGGCCAATTTCAATATTTACGACACAACTTACTTCAATGGAGAGTCATCCTTCTTCAATAATTGGATCAAATTTTTCAATGCATCCTCCTTATCATACACTGAGCCTTTACCGAACACCTTCAGAGAGTAGACAGCGTAATAAATCTCAGCTAAAGTAGGATCTTTCTTATCCAATATTTGCACTGGGCC
>JADANM010006098.1:9756489-9767028 GCA_026213755.1 Eurema hecabe
TTTTCAAAGTCAAAGTCAAACGTATTCAACTAGGATACATATAGTAACACTTTTGAATCGTCATGTTATTACAAAACATTTACCACCGGTTCGGAAGACAGTTTCTACAAAGAAGAACACGCACACGCACGCAAACACGTACGCACTCTCATACACCCACTTTAATAGAGCTAACAACTAACCTTTCTTGAAAACAACTCATTAGGCGTAGTACTCTTAACTCCCAAAAGCCTGTAGACCCGAGACACTATAGTTATCCGTTTGGGTTTGGGCTGAAAAGTCTCCATGTCCGTTATTGCGTACAGAACCGATTTGATGAGCTCCTTGCCCACTTCTAGCACTGACTCGTCCTCTACTTCCGACTTCACTACTGCCATCTGTTGGTCGACAATTGCGTTAAATATAAATAGATTTTATGTGTTAACTTTGGAAAAATGAGTAATCTACATATTTTTAAACCTTATATTGTCATTAGTTCGGCCTTAATTTACCCATGTCGTCTTTTTTAAAGGGCAACACATTTGCGAAGCTTCCAGTTTTGCAAACATCATAAATAGGTATGTCATAGATGAAAAACATATCCTTATGACTGGGCGACGCTACAGTCTCATGTATCGATAACTATAGAACTTGATTTACCAACATTATAACAAAAAATAAACCGACTTCAAACTAAAAAGCAAGAAATAAATTTGCTTCCCACAAAGTAATACGCATTTTCATTTAGTATATAGAAATGATTTAATAGCTATTTTATAATTTAGAAGTCGGTACCAAGTAAATGCAACAACAATCCATACAATATTGATTTAACCAAACATTATTGTAACCTCCTCCTTTTTTGAAGTCGGTTAAAAATACAAATGGTATGACCACATTACAATCTCAAAATACGTTTTAAAGATTTAAGCATACATAGGGACAAACAAACAGACGGAAAACGACTTAGCTTTATACTATGTAGTGATAAGACTCACCGAGTCCTCAGAGCGCGTTTTGTTAGCGGGCGCCACGCTCGTCTCGCACTCCAACGCTACGAACGCGCCGTCGTGAGCGCACCTCACCTGATAACACATCCATTATTCCTCTATCTATATTTATTTACTCATACTATAATGAGAAAAATTGTTCATTTGCTGACATTTGTGTAAAGAGTAAATTTTGAGCGCATAAGATCACTTTCAAACATGTTTTCGATAATAAAAATCTATTTTTCTGGCAGTTACAAAGGATTTAATTGAATGAACTTATAACAGCGTAATATTCCTATCTACTTGAAAACCACTAACAATAGTAATAGTAGTAGCATCTTTTCTTTTTTAAATATTCTCACCTGAGGGTTTCCTTGAAAAAATTCCGGTTTTTTGCCAAGAATATTGACCATATCCTCAATACCGCAGACCGATACCGCACCGCTGAACCGTGAAATAATAATTTCCTGCAACACATATTTTTAAACACGATGAGCAGGATTAAGGATATGACATTCCTATTATGCATTTGAAATATAATTATAACAGTCCAATAAACTGATTTTGTGCACATTTGAAGGTATATAAAAAAAACCACTTTAGAACTTTAAACTTAGAGGTCACTTTTTATATAAGTATCATTGAATATTTTAGAGTCTAAAAGGATACTGGCTATCTATACTAATATATAAAGCTGAAGAGTTTGTTTGTTTGTTTGTTTGAACGCGCTAATCTCAGGAACTACTGGTTCGAATTGAAAAATTATTTTTTTATTAAATAGACCATTTATCGAAAAAGGCTTTAGTCTAGTAGATCTAAAAAAAGATCGTGACAGTATATGTCTATCTTCTAAGATTGACTCACTATAACATAATAATAGAAATAGATCCGACGGGGACGAAGTCGCGAGCAACAGCTAGTAATCTATATTAGTGGCTTAAGAGTCAAGAGTTTATTTAAATGGAAAATCTCACCTCATTACTCCACCAATTCAAATCGGCTGGGTAATATAGCATCTGGTCTTTTCCATTTTGTTCCTTCACCAAGGGGTTTTGTAGATCAAATCCTTCTTGTTCTATTAAGCGTTTGCGAAATTCCCCTTTGAGGAGGGGAAGTCTCCATATAGATATGTCACCGTTGCAATGTATGCAGGCTAATCTACTGCCGTCAGGGGATGAGACCATATGGACTATAAAGTTCTGAAATAATTATGCTGTAGATATTAGTTAGTTATTTAATTAAGAAAGGGATGGAGATAATTTTACCTAAGGTGTGAAAGAGATAAAAATTATGCGAATAAAATTGCTATAAAGGCAGAGACACAACATATTTGTATACCATTTTAAAGTTAAAATTTTGCAAACATACATTTTTTATAGAAAAGCGTGCAAATGAGCGGGATAGGCACATACGAAAGGTAAGTACGGAAGTGTTGCTAGCCTTGACTTGAGGAAGAAGTAAGCTCTCTTTTTAAATACTTGAAGGACGAAGGTGAAACATACATACAAAAAAAGTAAGTGTCATACCATGTCCTTAGAGTACACAAAGGGTATGTACATCTTGTATCTCTCGCTGGCTAGCTTAGCCTCCAGCTCGTCAGAGACAACGGACAGCTTGTAGAAGGGCTCGTCGTTGAGAATGCGCCACGCTGTAAGACCGGCGCTTAGCGGGGAACTGGGCTCCTAAATAAATGTTTGTATAATTAAACTTATGAATAAATTCTCAAGCTGGGGCCAGGTTTTTTGGTCAATAGATGTTAGAGTATATAATTTTTCCTGAATGTCATGGGCACTTTCAGAGTTATCCATTAAAAAAAAAGGCCAAGTTTTTGTCTAAGGTTAAACATCACAAACAAATATCATTCCGAGACGGCAACTTTGGAACCATAAAAAGGGTCAAAATACATTATTTTCTAATAAAATAGAATTAATTAGTAACAAAAATAATGAACATTACTAAACTTAACACTTAACAAACGTTTTTTTAATTTACCTTATAAACAGCCTGCGGTACTCCAGCCACATACAAGGTAGAGTGTGGGACACAGTACACCGCAGCAGACACCCCACCGGTAAATTGAAATGTGTGGTGCAATTTGTACCCTTCAGTTTGCGACACGAGAAAACCTCGCAGCTTTCCATCATATGTTATTATTAAAACTTCCCAGCTCCTGGAACGTATTTATTTAAAACTTTGCAAGTAAGTTAATGTTTTCTATTACAATACTAATACAGAGAGACACATTATAAGGGGCATTTGAAATGACGTGATGTGAGATTTAAAAATATAATAAGAAATATAATGAGAATTGATGGCACCTATAGTAGCTGAGAGCTGTGTTACAAGAGCTAAAATTATTATGTATATACAATACTAGCTGTTTCCCTCAGTTTTACCCACATAGTTCCTGTTCTCGAGGCAATACAGGGATGAAACCTATCTTACCTTTTAAGTTGGAACAAAATGCATGATGAATGGTGTGCAAATTTAATTTAAAATCGGTTCAGAAGTTTAGAAGTCGATTGCAGACAAATGTCATGACATGTAATTTATATATATTAAGATTTAAATAGAGAGTACCATTTAGTATCCTTCACCCGAAGAGGCATAAAAATTATTTCTGAGACAGCATGTGTGTTGTCAGTGCACTCCAAACCTCCTGGTCTTGAGCAACTCTAAAAATTGTTATAAATATTATAAAAACTCTATGTTTAATGTTAATTTTTATTATAAACAAATTGCCTCAAAAATCTTGGAATTTTATAAAAATTTCAAGTTTTTGTATGTCATATTTCCATAAGGTTTTTCATTCATCTGTAGGTACATATTAACATCTTTTAAAACTAGTGTTTAAAGCTTTGTATATAAAATAATATATGACTTACAATGGGAATATTAAACAGGTTAGACGCAGTGAGATCAAAAAAGCTAACAACTCCATTGCCATATGCAATAACTAGAAATGAACAATCCGGACTCCACACTACTTTGCGCCACTGAGCATATGGGTCTCTGGAAACTGAAGGTTGTTTATGTCTTTATTCTTGTTTTAGGCATATAAATGAGTTTATTTAATAGTGGAGTGTAATGTAAAGCATTTTGTTATAATAAAAATATTTTCCAATAAGTCTTTTATTAGAAATCTAGTTCTACTAGCTGAAATTTAAAATATCTGCGATTAAATATAAACATTTCTTGAAATTAGGGAATAATTAACTGTTTACTAGTTACTTCAGAATGTATAAATTTGTTATAATATTTTTTTTAACAATACCTGTGGTCCTCGCAGCAATAGTGGCATAATCAGATCGCTTAGTTCTAATTTCCAGTATATTATCACTCAGAACTGCTATGACTTTTCCTTCATCCCCCAGAGCTATGTGCCATTTTTGTTGCCTTTGTGTGTGACTAGGTCAAAAGAAGATTTTAAGTTAAAACATATCTGAGATAAAAGGACAATAATGAATATATTTATTTAAACGTAACTTACGCAGCAACACTGTTAAGAAGACTCTTTTTAGGTCCGAAAAACTTTATCCATTTCCACAAGGCTGATATATTTTCAGGAAATATATTATCCGGTTTTTGCTAAAAGAGAAATTAAGCATTACAATAGTATGTGAAAACTATAAGCACTTTTTAATAATATCTAATATCAAGTAAGTACCAAATATTCCGGTTCTGGTTTCCATTCTGAAAACACATACAACTCATGTAAAATAGATTTTTTGTTGCTCATAATTTGCTTCTTTTAAATTTTGTTAAATTATAATATTAAATTTGCAAATACGTATAAGCAATATGTGATCGATTTTGACAACTAAGTGAAAAGTCATAACAAACTGCAAGTCCAATTAGAATTGTGGAAAAACAGACAGAGCAGTTTCGACTGTCAACAATCTTTTAAAAACGATTTATCATTAATTAATACTTATCTAAACATAAGCTCTTAATGTAACTAAACCTTTGTCCTTCGGTCTCATCATAATTTTTAATCTTATAATTCTTATTACGATATCCAAAAACTAAAATGCGTCGTTAATCGTTATGTATAAACTTATAAAATTATTTTGTCTACACCGATCAGATGATTGTCACAAAATGACAATTCATATTTGACATTGATAATTTAAATTATTGTAAAAACAACTTGCGACTGAGTTCGTTTTTAATTTTTATTTTAAATCTAAATTTTATCCATTTTTATAAAAAAACATGTTTTATTTACAACTTTAACAGGCTTTGATTTACACACTTTTGTTTGTGAACAGTAGTATTTTTTCACTTTTAAATTTGCATACTTAGTGTATAACCATGAATTTTCTTGATAATGTTTATAAACAAGTAAGTACATTTTTAATTATTATAGTACATTTATATTTATAATATAATTCGTAACCTGGATCTTTATTATTACAGAGCTTAGCTGAAAACGAAAAGAATTTATGTTTTTGGCAAGATTATTTAAACAACCTAAATGCATTGGACTTTTCTGTATATACTGATAAATTGTCAGTGCCTATTTTAGTGCCAATCGGAAATAAAATATTGTTCAGAGGTTCATTAAAGCATACTAATGAAGTTACTGTTGCACTTGGAGCTGATTACTTTGCTAAATGTTCTATCAAACAAGCAGATGTATTACGACAACACAGAATCAAAGGTATTTACTTTCCATTCATATTAATTTATTTTTATAGTAAGATGTAGTTAATTTTATATTAAGTCAGTAACTTTTGTACTAGGTATAAATCTTTGTTAATAAATCAGTGTACATATGTTTAAGAATTATGAATGTTGTCTTCTAAAACCTTGTTTACATTAACAGATGCTAAATCAAAAGTCAACCTATATACAAAGGAAAAAGAATATCTTGAGAACCAACTCTCATTTAATAAGAATAAAGTATATGAGACTACTGGGCAAGATATTATTGAAACATGCACTGATGATGAAGATAAAGCGTGGAGGGAACAGCACAGAGAAAAAGTCAGAAAATATAACCAGAGTAAAAATAGGAAAGAAGAAACTGTTGATCGAGAAATAACAGATGAAGAACTTTGGGCTAGGTTAGAAGAGTTAGAGTTGCAAGAAGAATTGGAAAGTGAATACAGAAGTATGACAAATAGAGGAGATGATTCAGATGCAGAGGAATATGAATCTTTTATTGTTAAAGAGGAAGATGATCTTAAATTCCGAGAAGACTTGAAACCCAAAGTAGAAAATAAAGCAAGTAAGAATGATTCAATGAATAATAAAATACAGCCGACAGACACAGATGATATGAAATTGTCTAAATTAGATTTATTTAAGCAAGTAATTGATAAACAGAAGGAGTTAGAAGTCAAGTTAACAGAATTGAAGTATAAAGAAAGAGAAACATGTAAAACGGAGACTGATTTAATCAGTAAGTTGGATGAAATGGAACAATTGGATGAGCTTGAAGATGAAATGAACAGGTATCTATTTAGAATTTTTTAAATATATTTATTTTTTTTATAGTATTTAATAATAATTGTATAATATTTTAAATTTATTTCAAGGCTCGATGATATCCTAAATGAAGATTCGGATGATACAGAAGGTGACTCTGAAGCAAAGTCACCTTTACAAGTTACAAATCTTAAGAAAAGTGTATCATTTGCTGATGATTATGAAAGTGAAACATTAGAGCTTAATTTCAAACATTCAGATGTAGAACCAGACAGAGATCCTTATAATCTTATGATAACAAAACCTAGTGATATATATGAAGCTTATTCTCATCTTTTTGTTGATCAAACTGCATCAATATTAAAGAAATCAAAACACACAACAAATGAAGAAGTCAAATATCATGAACCAAATATTACAAGGAACATGCCTATAGAGCCTGAAGAAACGCCTAGGGAAAGTATTATAGTAAAAGATGTTGTAGAAAAAACTAATTCTAATGAAATAAGCAGCAATCAAACCCGGCCAGTTAGCTTATTTAAAAAGAGAAGACAACAGAAAACATGACAAGAGTATGTGGATAGGAACATCAAATTCTGTTTAATAAATTGAATAAATATGTGATCACCTAGTTTTATTTTTTTAAGACCCTATAAAATTAAATTAGGAAAAAAAACATTTTAATCAGTTTTATGGTCTGGCTATTAATTTATATTTATTATTTATTAAGAATACTCTCAGCAAATTGTCGACTGCATTTAAACATTTATAGATTAAAAAAAGATATAATCTAAATATTTGTTTTACAAAGCATTTACGAAACAAGTTTGATTGATGTATTTTTTTTAAAAAAAGGAGGTTTTTCCTTGTGCATTTAACCCTATATAAATACGAACAATAGGTAAGTCAAATACAAAAAAGTTTAAAATGTCATCGTCAATCCTGACAAGTAAAATGTGATTGTCTATGATTCTTATTCTTTAATTTAAGCTCATTTTAGGTTATATTTTTATTTACAGAGATTTAAAATAATAATATTGTATGATTATTTAGATATAATCAATTAACAATATGTTAGGTGTAATACGAAATAGTTTACGCGCCCCCCTAAACGGCATCTTGCGGTCGTTTCAAACTAGTGCTCCTTTAGCTACTGAGAGATTTGATCACAAGCGAATCCCTGCCGATGATGAGGGAGTCCAAGGAGAGAAGATTATAGATTTAGATGCAGTACTGAAACAGTAAGACTTGTTTCTTCGATCTATGTGCTCTTTACATAAACCCAAATGATTGTTTTGTAGCATCTTAAGTGGCAAATCTAATCCAATTTTGATATGTTCAAAAATAAGTACAACATTTTACTTACAGGAAGAAGAACTTATTTCCAACATTAGAGTCGGATAATGATCTTTATGACGGCACGTTGTACAAAGACCTACCAATTTGTAATATAAGAGTATCTCATAACAACACTATTTTCACAATTACAAATGCTGATGGTACTGTGAAACTTATTAGATCGTGTGGTATGGAAGGATTTAAAAATACCAAGAAAGGAACTAACATAGCTGCTCAAACAACTGCCATTAGTATTGCAACTGTAAGCTTTTTCTATATTAGTCTTATTTTTATTAAGTAGGATCATTTAATTTCATAATAGTATGCTTTAATTCCAATACAAATAAGAAATGGAAGTATACATTTTTCATTATTGCCTTTTAAAATTCATCTTATAACTTATACAAAATTGAATTCAATGAATGGAGCATATTATGTTGAGAGTTTTACCATTTGACCTAATTATGTGTATTTAATAAAAAGATTGCAATGTTTTGATTTTGATTCATTTCAGAAAGCAATTGAAAAAGGTTTTAGAACTATAAGAGTTCGAGTACAGGGTCTCGGGCCTGGCAGATTGGTGAGTTACTTAATTTATAAAATTTTATGCATTTTAATTTTTAAATTAAATTTTTGGGATGTTTGTATAATAATAATTATGAATGATAAAATATTTGTTAAACAGTTCTGAATTGGCTGCCTATGGCTGAATACTGTACATTGTATTATAGATTAAATATTATATTTCTCTTGTTGTTGTTGCTATAACTTACTTATTGAAGAAGTCAGGAAATTGTTTTATTATATAAATAAAAGCTAAAAATTTGAGAGGATCAGGTGCTTGATAATTCTAGGAAGCAGTGAAACCTGTGAAGTCAAGGCCGTGAATGATGATAGATCTGCTTTACAGCAAATTAATTATGTATTAACTTAATTAGTAGTTTTAAGTAACCTACTTTAATTTTCAGTCGGCTGTTAAAGGTTTGACCATGGCTGGGCTTCAAGTGGTATCAGTGACTGACGCCACTCGAGTGTCATGGAACCCATCAAGACCAAGAAAAGCTAGAAGGTTGTAGATGATTGAATATTTTAGTACCTAGATTATAAATTTAATAAATAAAAAATATTTATACAATGATTTTTATTTACATTATATTCAAAGTTTATAGAACATAAATTAGAATCCATATTTGGATTGGGTCTGGCGTTTCGTCATTCTGTTATTCGCCCATTGGTTCTGAAGTTCAGCTTCATTTGCTTTAGCCTAAAATAAATGTAAAATTGTAAAAATGTCATAAAACAATTATAACATACATTCTACATATTATGTCACTGATAGATGAAGAACAGACAAGTATAATCTAAAGAAAGAATTATAACGTATATGTTACCGCATACATGCAGTATGCATATCTTACTTGATGTGCTAAGTATGTGATTTGATGCTTCCGTTTCTGCTGGCTGGTTGGTTCGTTGCCACGTTTCTTGCTGTGAGACTGCCTCTGTGTTGTGTCGTCCATGAGACCTTTGAGTAACATTTCCCTTGCATCTTTGAGTACCTCTTGCTGATTTACATCCACAATCTGAATTTCTTCTCGTTTACGCTTGCCCCTTGTTCCACACAACTTTAATATCTATGCAAACAGAATTAATGAGAAATTAAGTAAAATTTGCAGTAGAATATTAATAATTTAGTCGACTTAGTGGTTACATAATAATAAATAAATGAGTTCCATTTAATATATTGATTCAAATTGTTCTACAGTATTAATATTACGAAATTGAAGATGTAGATAGTTTAATCTATACAGAAGAATTAATATTTAAATCTAGTTTTTTTATTTAAAAAAATAACTTACAGCCTCCTCATCTAATACTGCATCATTATTTGCATTTTCTTCTGTATTATATTGATGAACTTCAGATTCATTAGCAGGCTCTTGTAAATGTTCTTGTTCCATAAAGTCTGGTTGCAATTCTACATGATCTTTCTTGAAGTAAGATTCTAAACTCCTCGGTTCTTTTTTGCTTGTTGACTGAATGATTGGAGCATCAATGTCCAATGGAGCATCGGCCGGTGGTAGTTCAACTGTTTTGTTAATTGAGAAGAAATCATTCTGTACATCATCATCACTATCATCTGAGTAGTCAGCTATTAAGCCTGATTTCATTTCTAGTTTATCTTTTTTAATTGGTGTTGGTAAAGGTTCCTTTTTCTTCACAGTGGCTGTTTGTGGTTTTTTTGTAACCGAATGGGGTACCAACATTTTACTTGTAGTGGTCACTCCATTTTTAGGTTGAGGAAGCATACTGAGTAGACCTGACTTCTTCTGAAATTTCAATGGATTACTTTAGAATTTCCAAATTATATAAATATAAATTTCTGTAGTATGTACAAATGAATTATGGTCTCACTAGATAGTGATTTCTACCACGTAAAAAAGTATATAAATTAACTATTATTAAAACTTTTAAGATTCAATATAATTGAGATAATTAAATTTTTATACTCACCCCATGCAGCGGACGAGCTCGCCAGAAGAGGGTCGGATATGATCGTTATGGGACCTGAACCTATAATACCGATCCCCTTCGCACACCTACGAAAATTAGTAAATAAACGAACGAGAGATCAACACAATAGTTACTGGGCAAACCTAAAAGACTGCAAACAAGCCAAGGAAGCAATGCCTGAGCTTGAAAACAGGATGACCAGGCGGCTAAGACAACTATCCAAACGGCAACTACGCACAGCTACAGCTGCCATCACAGGACATGGATCTTTTAATAAACACCT
>JADANM010006098.1:9767128-9777419 GCA_026213755.1 Eurema hecabe
CTGTACCATTGCCTTTCCTTTTTAGGATAAATGACACTACTACTACTACTTAAAATAAAAACATTCATTTTCATTCTTTAAAAGTTTTATAACCTTAATAATTAGAGATATTGAAGAATATTTACTTTTGGATATCACAAATTATTGATTAACATCATGTAATTATTTTGGTTACTTATTATTTTACATATATATAGATGTGAACCTATTTGCCTTTATACTGAATTGGTTGTAAAGAAGTAATTGTTACAGTCATTATGCCGAAGAAATTTGCCGGTGAAAATAGCAAGGCAGTGGCTGCCCGGCAGCGAAAGGAAAATGTTAAGCAAGAAAAGGACCAGAAAATTAAAAAGATGATTGAAGATGCGGAGTGGGAAGACAATGACGAGAAATTGAAAAAGAAGCAGCAGAAAAAGGTAAGGAACTGATTGACGAATATCATCCTATCAAAAATATGAACAATGTTTGTGCATTTACCTAACTGTATTTTTTTAATTTTGTTTTAATAACAGCGATAAAGCATTCATTTATTTTATTACAAAATCACAGAACCAACAAATTGTTAAATGGTTTCATTAATCAGAATATGAACGAACCAATTAGAAATTGAGATACAATGTAATTAGAGAAAGTAACTTTTTTTTTTCTTTATTATCAATCTAACTTATGTTGAACTTTCATTTTGTTCTATATTTATTGTTCCTTAATATTTATAATATTATTACAGGAAGAGCAAGACAAAAAGAGGCAAGAACAACTACAAAAGAAAGCAGAAGCAAAGGCACTGTTAGAAAAAGAAATGGAGTCTTTAAAGAGTAAAGCTGTTCCGCCTCCACCAAAGATTACTCGAGCTCAGATAAACCAGATGAAAGAGAAGACAATTAAGGCAGAACCAGAAAAGCTTCTGGTAATTATCTACCTATATACAAAACCTATATAAAAAACAAAGTATCTTTCTCTGTCCCTATGTATTGTTTAATCCTGAAATCTATGGAACCGATTCCCATGTGTTCCTTTTAATTGATTATTTGAGTTATGCAAGAGGTAGTTTTATATTTATAATATTTGTATAATATATGCGAGCAAAGCTGAAGGGGATTGCTAGTAACTAATTTATAGAAACAGCAGTAGCATACTTGTTAACTTTTTTTTGTTTGATTGATTTATATGTCAGTTAGAATTTAACATTGTTAGTAGAGTAGTTTACACTTTCCTATCTAATAGCCCTTTTCAGGATCAGGATACAAACAAGTTGTTTTCTTACGATAGCTTAAATCTTTCTAAAACTGGTTTGCTACAACAAATTGTACTTATATAATCTGTATGTTTGCTTTATTCGTTACCATCATTATTTTTATAATTTTTTACTTGTAGCCTGCTAAAGTGGTTGTAGAAGAACCACCACTGGAAGAGAATCTCAACAGGCTGCAAATAGATGGAGAACTGGCACAAACTGTTGATGAGGCTATATCATTACTTAGGTATCTATGAGTAATATATTTGAAGTGTTTTCAGTTCTATAGATCCAAAGTTAATTGTTTTTTTCACAAACTTACAAACTTTATGTAATCTTTGTATAGATGAGTGTGTATGTATATAATCTCCTACCCTCCAACTATCTATGAATCAAATAAAATTCTTATTAGTAGCTAAGGCCATTATTTCTATTATTTTTGTTATTTACTCATTAAAAAAGTTAGTAGTTGAGAATTAATATTTATGTACTAATTATGTTTACTGTCTGTAAAATATTCATCACATGCTTTGTTTACAGTGATAAGGCTGATGTTGATAAACATCCTGAAAAGAGGTTGAAGGCAGCATACACAGCCTTCGAGGAGATCAACCTACCAAGGCTTAAAGCAGAGAATCCTACTCTAAGGCTATCCCAACTCAAACAAATGCTTCGGAAGGAATGGCTGAAGTCCCCACAAAACCCAATGAACCAAAAGGCTTAAGTAACTATCAGGCGTAAGATATTAAAGTTAAAAGATCTTTTCACAGGCAGTTTAAAACTGTACTGCCTTTTTCTTCATACAAGACTCAGTTGTTTTTATAAAATAAAAGATTTGAGTTGATAACTGCTGAAGGAGATAATAGAGAAATAATACCAGTATAAACATTTATTAATATAAAATTGTAAATATAAAATAAATGTTTGGCTACTACTCTGGTTCGTTATTATATTGCAAAGGTATGCCTTTACATCCCTGTTCCACTTTACGGACTTCTGTTTCACCCAATTTTTGTTCAAGGCCTTTCCATGATCTATTTTGTAGATTATTTCCTATAGTTTCTAATTCCCAGGCTTGCTTTTCCATTAAATCTGTCGATCCACTAGTTGTTGATAGTTTGGTTTCTCGTATTTTGCCTGTAATTAAGCTCACGTCTGTACCTTCACTTGCTTCATTTATGTCACAATAGTACTTCTTTCCTGGTAATAATTGATCATAGTCCGTCACATGTGTCGCAAAGTACTGTTCCCTGTTTGTGTTTAATGCTACTTCTAATTCATAAGGATAGACGATGGGCTTATAAAAATCTCGAGAGTTGTAAAGCTCGTTTTCTGGACATGCAACCATGACATAAATATCAATCTAAAAAGAATTGGTTTATTTAAAATCAACAATACTTATTTTTAAATATAAAAGATATACATAAAATAATATTGTACTAAGTTGAGAAAGAGAAAATACTATACTAAATTAGTCTTAAAGATTCTAATTAATGCTACCTTTATAAATCAGACTAGTGGCTTCAGATTATAAATATCTAGGTATTATATAAACTAATCATTACCTCAGGAAAGTTAGCTAGTTTGGCAACATTAGGTTTCCCAACTGATACAATGTAGCTCTTTTTTCCGTTAGCTTTACAGAGGTCTTTCATTCTTTTAATAATGTCTTTGGTTTGTTCTCCTGCCAGCTTACACACTAAGATCCCAACAACATTGGCATCTTTACATTTCTCTACCAAGAACCTTCTCCGTTTGAACCAATGTGTTTCATCAATCATGTCCATCTTGCTTGATGATGGATCAAATATATACCATTTTGTGGCTAAAATATTATAAAGTTCTACTAGTTAAACATTGCTCTTAAGAGATTTTAAGACTATATTATAAGTTATGAATTGTATTTGTAGATTAAGATTACACACATTATAGGGAATAATTTTTAATTCTTTAAGCATGTAGGTATTTAAATTTTAAGAAAAATTCACTAGTTATACAATAAACTGAATAGACACCAAAGAATAATAGAAACATTGTTAATTTTAAAACCTTAACATACCTGCTATTGAAACTGTGAAATTGAAAAACGTCTGACCTCTTGAACCAATGTAGATACAAACACAGCCTTCAAGGACTTCACTTGAAAACTCTTCATAGTTTACATTTTTGACTATTCTTCCAAAGAATCTGTTTTGTGAAACATCTTCCATTTGAATAAATGCTAAATAGCTGTCTGGGAAATTACGGAACCATTGTTCTGATAAAATATCTGAAAAGGAATTATACTATGTATTTATCTATTTTCACATACCAGTCTATTAATGCTTAATTGTAGGATATAAGAAAGCAAATATAAACTACCACTTCCAGTGAAGTCCAATTCTAATTGGATCAGCTAACTTTAAGTTCATACGGAAACAATCAAACATAACAAAATAAAAAAGTTTATTTTTATGTTAAGCCCTAAAGAAAAATTATTTAGAGATCACTTTTCTCTTATACTATAGTTGTTTTGTGTATAATCAAATTACTAATACCTTTCATATGTTCATATTCACAATCATAGAATAAACACAATTGGTTGTGTATGTTTTGAGAAGAAAGATTTTGTTTTATACAGTTTAATGTATTTTCAACATCCAAGTCACTCTCATTGAGTACCAAATACAGGGGAATGTTAGTTTTGCTAAAACAAGTATGTCCGTAATGCACTATAGCATCACTCTGTACATGCATTGCTGCTACTGCATCAACACAGCAACTGAAAGATTATAATTATAGAGTTATTAGCCTATTAAATAAATTAGTATTAATAACTTTACAAGTGTACAATAATACTATTACATTTTATACCTTATTTAACTGCAACAATCATAGAAACATTTCAGACATCACTTTAATTGAAAACAAAGACTTTATCTTGTTTCTAGAAACAATATTGATTCACTTCAATTAACAATAGAATTCACTTTCAATTACCTGGCATAGGAGGTGTCTCCTAATATATAAATGTCGGCATCTGTTCCCTTCTTCAATTCTTCGTATATTTTAACACTTAATCCCAGTAAATCATCAGGAAATTGCAGACATACCTAAGAGTATTACTTAGAGTTAGTCAAGGAAACAAATGTAACGTTCTATACAGTATTACTTTGTATACAACTAACCTTTGAAAACTTATTACTATTAATCCATTCACATGTCTCCTTGATATGGAATTTTAACTTTATATCAGATTTGTCATTGATCGTTTGTAGATTTAGTTCTCGTTCTATACAAAGTCTAGCGTCAGTGGTGAAATTAGCCATGTTTTACTACAGGCAAATTTGGTGAGGCAGTTAAAACAGTGTTCAAAAAATTTATGTTCATTTATTAAAATGTACATGAGAATTTTCTAACTTTAGTAATTAGAACAACATTGATTAACTGACATCCGACAGTAAGAGTGCAGTTTACAGCTGACAGTGACAATTGACAGTTATAGTACAGGTTGTATCAGTTTCATTTATGATTTTTTTTATAATTTATAGTACGCGTCATTTATGTTTAGCGCTGGATGAGAATAGCTGCGCATCGGTAGAATCGCGCTCGTAATTGACGTATTGGTGCGAGAAAGACAACACGACTGGGACAACCAATCAACGATCACGCGCCCCGCGCCTTTACCTCGATGTCTTATTTTTGACTTCTGCGCAGGTTTCGTTCAGCGCTAAAGATTCGTGACGCGTACTATAAAATTGAATCGCCAAATGCGTTGGTAAGCACATAACTCGATAGCAGCTAAACCGATTTACATAATTCTTTTTGTAGAATATTTCTTGAAGTACGAGGATCTTTATTAAGCAAAAAGTAGTAAGTGTAGGGTAGGTTGCGAGTTGGATAGGTACAGCGTGAAAGAAGTCGTGTCGGGCCAACAAGTTTAGTATATAACTAGCGTACACTGCGCAAATTATTTTGAGGATATTGGCTATGATTTCTATTGGTTGATGTCGGCCGTAATGAGCCCTTCACCAATCTTACAAATATTTTTTTTTATCCAAAAATATGGACCATGATAACAAGTAAAATAATAGAATAATTATACAAACTTTAAACCTACGCATTCTAAAAATAAATACACAATATAATATCCAACTACACCCTTAGTTGTAGTATTGTATTTTTTGTAAAATCAAAATTGCCTTTTTACATATTATGTATTGTAGGCCCCAATAATCTAGCAACAAAAAATTATTTTACATCCTTATCTCAAAAGACCATGATACAAAGAAGATATCCATGCCAAATATAGTAGATATATTGAATAAAAAGCAGATTATAAATAGAATTTTATTTTGAAAAGTTATAAATTATTGTATGTACATATCATAACTGCTCACTAATTTTGGGGTTTCACACTTCCACAAATACAAGGCTCTTTAGTTTCAGTTACTTGACTGTAACAGAGACAGTAGATTTTTTTTATGGTTGGAACACTGAAATTGCTACTTAAAATATTGTAACACTAGGATGAAGAAAGATGAAGAGTTGTTAAGATAATACTCTTATATGTAATATTTAGTACCCTTCATCGCTTATTGTGATTGTGTAACCAGGGAAAGCTTCTTTAACAAGCTTTGCTGTAATTTCATGGTCAGCCTTTCCATAGCCTTGTGAATAGCCATAGATGTGAATTTTCTTACTTTCTGGGTCATGAGAAATTCTTCCACCTCCTAATGGTTCGCAGTCAAGGGGAGAAAGTTTTGCTTGAACCTGTAAAAAGTTAGAATTAAATTCATGTCTGACTTATAATGTTCAATTATGATGTATGTGAAAAGTTCTGCTAACTTGGAAGAACATTTTGAAGTATTATTGTTGAGTTAAGTAAAGACTGACTTAATGTCTCATAAAGTTATATGGTTAAAACAGAGAAATGATGTAATACCTCTTCATATATATCTGAATGATAATCACACCTTTTGTAACCTCTAACTATGGTCACTTCTGGTTCCTGACCATTTTTTCCTTCTTCATAAACTTTTAACAATATGTATTTGAACACGCCAGTCGGGTCTATGTCGACTAGCGGAACACTACTTAGCGAAGTCATTGTTCTTCTGTTAAGAATATACTCTGAAAAATGTTGATTGTTAATATTCTTTTTAAGCCGGCAACTAACCTATTCCATGAAAAGTATCATTTTGTACTTGGATAACTTCTTTCTATTCGAAAAGCTCTCGTCACAGAACTAAATGCTTTAACTAATGAGATTGTTTTATTCATTCGTAAAAATAAGGCTTTTATATAATTTGAAGATGCTGTGTGAAATTTACAAAATGCATTGGATTTAAAAATAAAATAAACTGCAGTATGTACCTTGAAATTTTTCTATTTATTTTGCTGTCAATTGTCGTTTGCAACATGAGTAAATCTCAAAATATGACAATTGACAAACTTATGCATAGGAAAGTTAACAATTAAAATAAAAATAGGTGGTAATTGATCTCTATTAGATTGCCAATCAATCTTAAAAATAATTTTTTAGCAAAAAAAATACTGTAACTTGGCTAAGAAATGACATTTAGATATTAATATTATAACTGCACGTGTATTTAGTCTGTTGAAAAAAACCCTGGTAAAGTTGTCAAAAAGCCGAAATTGACATTTGACCGAGTCAACTGTCAAAGTCAAATTAAAAGCACAAGAAAATAGAATGGTTTATATGGGCTTTAGAATATAAAAATAGAAGTGTAATTTGATAAACTTATATTTAAGAAATATGAATCCGGCGAGTAACAAAATGGATTCACATCTCACAGGTTGGTATTGTGTTTTATGATTTATAACAGATTATCAACTTAGAGCACCCATCTCTGTTTGAATAGCAGATGCGATCATACATTTACATCCCACACAAACATTGGCCTTGCAAACAAAATAGATTCGTTGAAAAAGTGGAACATGTATTTTCTTGAAAATATTTTTTTTTTGACCAATCGGTAAATAGTCGTTCATATTGTTTTTAACTTTATTTGTTTTTTAGGTTTATGGGTGAATTTCTTCACTGCTGCGGGCATACCATCAGAAGTAGCAGCGACATATGCCCTTACATTTACAGAGAACAGAATACAGAATGATATGTTGCTTGATTTAAACAAGGAATATTTAAGAGACATGGGTATTGTTAGAATGGGAGATATCATAGCTATTTTAAGGTAAAAGACCATGTTGTTTGTTTTAATTGTTTCATTTTAAATGTAATTTTTATATTTACACAGTTTGTTAGCTACATGAAAACCTCTCATTAAGTACACAGGTGTTCAACAGAACATGCACATTATGTACCATTTAATAATATTTATTATAACTTTTAAGAACATTAAATTTGTGCTTGATCATTAAAGGCCATTTACTCAAGCCTTTTGAAATTGAGTTGTTCTGGTGTCTGTGTGTCTGTCATTAACATAAATTTTCTTTCTTCAGGCATGCTAAACAAGTTCATGAGAATACAGCAAGGGATAAGGTTTTGAGTACAACATCGGTCACTAATAAGGTCCCTGTTGCTGCCATAACCGGTCGTGCCACAGTCACTCAGCCTTCATCCCGTAAGTCCTCATTATTGGTGCGTTAGTCGGAAAAGGAAGATTTACCGATATTGATACAGATCTAATTTGTTTTTTTTTAATTTTTTTTGGTACCAGTAAAGTAGGTTTGAATTGATTGCTTCGACACATATAATGATTCATTTATTTAAAAGATCCTTGATTATTGTGTCAGCTTTAGAAACAGGCATTCTTAATTTGTCCCCGGTTTTGAAGGCATATCTTTAAAGTAGAGGGAAGATTTGATTTTTTTTTTTGCATTGAGTTAAAATTTAATTTATTAAAATCCTTAATATCTCAAACTCTGTCAAAGTTCAGAGTTTGTTTGAATGTTATATGGTTACTCTTTGACAGAACTGCATTCTATGTCCAATGTTTGTCCTTTATCTATGTAATAGGTAGTGTGTAAAGATGGCAGTTTTCTGGTAATCCATACTTCCATACTAATATTATAAATGCAAAAGTAACTCTGTCTGTCGGTCTGTCTTTCCATCACGCAAAATCTACTGAATTAGAACGAAATTTGGTACAAGGATAGTCTAAACTCTAAAGTCTGGGGATGGAAATTGGCTATTTTGTTTTTAATCAACCCCCAAAAGGTTGCGCGAGGGGTTAAAACTTTTTATAATTTTACGCTTTCGCGGTCAAACCGCTGAACCGATTGTAATGAAATTTAGTACACAGATGGTCTAGAGCCTGAGATAAATATAGGCTACTTTTTAACTGAAAAAAGGGCTATAAGGGGGGGTCAAAGTTTATATGAAAGTCCACGCGGAAGGAGTCGCGGGCAACAGCTAGTAAGCATATAAATGTGTAATGAGTTATTATGATATGTTTAATTTAATTTAGTTATGATACAAGTGCAATGGTTTTATTCTCAAATATAAATAAACTAGCTGTTGCTCGCGACTCCGTTCGCGTGGACTTTCATATAAACTGTGACCCTCCCTTTCCTCCCTTATAATCCTTTTTTCCTAGATTTTTTCCTACAAATATTTTGTCCCGTTCCCGTGGGAATTTCGGGAATTCCTTTCTTAGCGGATGCCTACGTCATAACATCTACCTGCACAGCAAATTTCAGTCCGATCCGTCCAGTGATTTGGGCTGTGCCTTGATACATCACTATGTCAGTCAGTCAGTCACCTTTGAATTGTATATATTTAGATAAATAAATTTGTTTTCTAGCGGCCAGTCGTATACTAGAGCACTACACGCGTAACCCATCGAGAGACACATCGCCGGTGGCTGTCGTCCAACATAAGAGGAAATCCAATGAAATGTCGTAAGTTTATTTTATTTATGTACATAATAAATATTATTATATTGTAATGGTCTCTTACAGAGTAATTGACTTAAGTCGGTAGCAGGAGAAGAATTACTGCACAACCGTTAATCTCATGTTATCACAGCTTTAAAGTTAAATAAAATGTGTTTTAAAATAAACTGCAATAGGTTTATAATAAAGTGTTCTTAACACATTTTTTGTTTAATGCGTTTTCATGAAATTATTGTTAATATTTAAATAGATGTTTTTGAATTTACAGACCAGAGAGTGAAGCCAATATTAAAAAGGCAAGGCTAATTCGTTTCAATGCAACTGCAAATGCTCCAGCAGTGCCACTGAAAGAAGGTAATATTTCTTGTACAATTTACTGGAACTACTTATTATCTGTAATATACTATAATACTAATCCATAATAAAACTATAAACTGTTGTCTAGTTTTTTATTAATAAAAAAAATGAATACTTTTTTTAAGTCAAACATTATATCTAACAACTAATTCATTATGAATAACTTCGGAACCCTGTATGGTGAGGGCTGTATTAATTAAATATCAATTAATAATTAATATAATAAATAGCTTATTATTTATTGTTTTGTCTTTAATACTTATTTAAATTTGTCTATCTAATTTTAGCGTCTCAAAGTAAGACCGTGTTCGCACGTCTTGGAAATGCAGATCCGAAACCGCAACCAAAAGAGCAAAACAAACAAGTTTTCTCTCGACTCGGATCCAAGGACACACCAGATGTAACAATGCCTATAGAAAAAGACGCTTTGAAATACGAGGGGATTCTGAAAAGTCCTCCTCCAGCCAAAAGAAGCTTCACAGTTACAACGACTAAGAATAATGTCAGGAAAATTGTTGTTGAGAAACGTCTGCCGACGATGAGGGCTGATGAGGCTCCCATGAGTGTTAAAGAGAAACTCGCTTTGGCCAAACAGAAGTCTGTGAAGTTCTCCAACCGCGTGGAGTACAAAGAAATAGAAACAAACCAGGTACAAGCAAATAAACCCAAGTTCACACCGGTGTTCAACAAACCGGAGAGGCGGTTGTCTATACCAGAAACTGGTAATAGTGTTAAAGCTAGGCTGGGTGTGAAAAATGATAAGCTAACTATAACTACGAATATTTTTAAACGGTTAGGAGTGTAATTTTTATAAGATTGTGATTGTGTAAATACTTAGTTATG
>JADANM010006098.1:9792771-9803874 GCA_026213755.1 Eurema hecabe
GGGTTATCTTGTAATTCCACATTTAGAAGTCCTCGGGAATCTCTGTAAAGGAAAAATTACACATTATACAATGAGAAAAGTATACAAAGCTTTGTCAAGGTAAAAGTCTCGGCAAGGTTGTTGTTACATATAACACGCTAACCATATTTGCTGTTATCATAAATGAACATAATTTAATATTGTCGACAAACTGCTGACTTGTGCTATTTGTACTTTTATAGTGATAATAATATAAAATATTCCATTTCATTCCAATCAAAGTATTACAACTAAAACAATAAGTAAGTACTAAATAAGCATTAAATTTCAAACACAGAAAAAGTAGTCATCTAAGAAAGTTTTCTGATGAGAGAAGGGACTTTAATCAAGTTTTTGTCACCATCGTCGTTTTTACAAAGTTAATTAGATCGTAAAGCGTGTCCAGTTATTCAATCTATACTGCGTGATTATCTAATATCGGCATCTCGAGTGCTACAATTGTTGTCTGGTTAGCAAAGTTAAAATAAATTGCTATAATTTTGTCATCACATCCATTATCTAGCGGTTAAGCGTTTGCGGAACAACGATAAATGCAGGTATGAGATGTTTATTCGTTTTAAACAATGTAATAATGCTTGCGACTTAAATTGGCCTTTTATACATTCAAGGAACCAATGACCGCTTCGTTCCGACTACCAAAATGTAGGTATAATAACTATTGCCTTAGCTATATAAACTTTTAGAAAATAAACATACATCTTGCCCAAGCGTGTTAAACTAATAAACCTATTATTAGTTCGTTCATTTCTAGCTTTAGTTCTCGCTATGGTGTGAATTGTGTGAAGGTAAGAAATTGGAGAATGAAATTAGTTATTTCGCCGAAAAAGACATCCTTTTTGAATTTCGACGTAAAGTAGTTTCACAGCTTAAATTATGAGATCAAAACAAAAAAGACTTACACAAACGCCTCAGGGTCCACGTAAGTGATGTTATTGCCGGACAAATCAACATCGATTAGATACTCCAGGCCTTTGAATGCGTGCCTTTCAATCCTCGTTAGCCTATTATTCGCAATTTGCAATCTCCTCATCTTTATATCACTCGGAAACGATTGGAGACTCGTTATGTTGTTTCCATTCAGATCTAGGATGTATACGCTGAGGCTGAGCTCGTCGTATGGTATTTCAGTCAGGTTGCTCTCTGAGCAGTCTGTTACCCAGTTGATTCGGAAGTAGTGGCAATCGCATTCGTCAGGGCACTCCAGTTCAAAGCTATCTCCGTTGAAACCATAGCTCAGAGCAAGTAGAGCGAGGAATACTATCGTTGTTCTAGCCATTGTGATCGGTGAATTCAATGCCTTAGCTCACCCATATTACTGTATCTGTAATTAAGAAAAAATATCTTAAAACGACAACATTTTAATAAAAAACTCACACCATTTGAAAATTCAACACTTTAGCCTCATAAATGCCACAGAATGTAAGTTTTATCACAATATTACATCAATGTCTCAGGGACCGTAACTAGTATATGAATCATCCACTTCTACGCTGATAAAGGAAGATCGACTCAAAACTACGAACCAATTTTCCATTTCTTCAAAGCAATTACCAAGAATACGACGCAATGATGACGTCACTTAATTAAAAACCACGCGACCAGTCGACACCTATGTCGTAAATACAAAGACAGTTGATTATCGATTGTTTAGAAGCAGAACGATAATTGCGATGTAAACAACAATAGTCTGTTTTGAATTAATGAATTGCATTTGTCGCCTGTTTTCGATACATTATGTTTTCATACGACAACTACAAATCGAATAGCATTATTGTCTCTCTGTCTGTTTCTATAGACGTGGGGCACTGTAAAAGACCTGTAACACATAGCTGTTATTATAAAACGGCACAGAAAATACTAGTCCTAAAACGAGGATATAATTTCTCTTGGTGTAAACCTAAACCTACTCAAGCGTAACATAATATGAAAATTTCATTTCGAAACCGCATAAAGTAAGTAATGCTTGCGTCTACGCCTACAATCATTATACCTAAACATAAAACTATACAATAAAATAGTTTTGACATTGGGAATGTAATTTCTTTGATATACCCCGGGTTCTGGATCACTATTGTAAAAGCTACGTATGCAATCATCCATCAGGTAGAAAAAAAAGTACAAAAACATTTTGGATGTTAAATATTGTAATACATCTACGCTTGCCTGATGGGCCTGATACCAAATTTTAAGGAAAAATCTAAGAATCTATGTAGGTATATACAATTTTTCTGATAAAACCGCCCTATAATGTAAGGATAAAATTATATTAATATATAGTCTGAACTGACTTCCATTGGAATAAACCTTATACATAACAATTTGACTCAAAATAACAATGTTTAAGGTGAGTCCACATTATGCGTAATACGATTAAATGACGGGACAATAGTAATGGCCGCCATCCTGCTGACCGGCTGTTACTGTTTCCCGCCAGAATTTTCCAGAAGCCGCGCTTAGGTCACGCGTTCACCACTCACTTGATATCAATAATCCTTAAATTGTGCTTTTGTTAGCGCGTGGATTAGCCATGTCGATGACGATTTGATGAAGAGCTTTTTTATCTCTCTATATTGTTATTGTTTATCTATGGAAATGTGTTATAGCAAAAAGGTTATTTGTTTTTATTGCACCCTAGAAAAGTCTCAATTAATCGAGTGTAAATAAAAGGCGAAATTTTATAAGATATGCCGTTTGGCTGAATTTAACCGGCTCGCCTGGGGTAATTCCACCCTACACGGGTGGAGGAGATGGTGACTTACCATCCTGCGATGTAGGTACACTATTTCAGACACGATTTATGAATTGATAATTTATTCAGACATGTTGAGCATTTTTAAATCAGGCGCCGTGCAGACCCCTTTAGAACATTAATTACAAATTGCAGACAGTACTATCGCTTTGAAATTATGGAAAACAATTATTGTTTCACCCTTAGGTAACAAATATTATGCCACTGTTCAAAATGAGCAAAACTTGTCAGAAAGTAACTGAACTCAATATTAATTATTATAAGTTACGCCTAATTTATTAGCCGAAAATAATATACGAAATCTAGCTGAAAATTATCGCGACATTATTGTCTATGATTTTTTTTTGGAGATTAATACCAACCCATAACTTTTGAATTGAAAATACGTCAACATTTTTACAATTAAAGCTTCGCGGTATCTCCCAAATAAACACCGAAGTTTAGATGTTACTCGTAGCCGAAAATAAAGTATAAACTAATTGAATTAACCATAAATGCAGTTATCACTTATCATGACCTGACATGTTAGTTAGCGTTCAAAAACAAACTCTTCAGCTTCATAATAATTATATTAATAATAGTATAGAGTATAGACCATAGATACATAATTTAGTACCTATACCTAATCAAGACACCGCCATTAAAAAAAGGCTGCAAAGCCTACCCTTGCATTGAACCCGTTTTACAGGTTTCAATTTCTTGGATTTGAAGTCGAACACGTAACTCACATGCATGATACAGGTATAAGCGATTACATTATATTTTTATCACATAATGCTTTCGGCAAATATTTTTAAGAGATATGATTATTTATAACGTTAAGGTGTTTAGGTATTAAGGGTCAAATATTAATTTACTTGTGACGTAAATCATTGCTGATTTTTAATGTAAACCTAGAACATATTTTACAAATACATATTCTCAAATCTACAAATGTGACTTTTCGTTGGAAAATTAACACTTGAATATAAATATCAAAGCACCAAACATAGCGAAGTGAGAATCACTTATCCAATTTATTCATATTTTTGACAACCTTGTATTTAAAGAGAAGATTTATAAGATTGTGCTTCTATTCTGTTAAATTATAATTAAACATCATACGTTCCATATTTCATGTCATATTATAAAAGTTACTCTTGATTCTCAAAATAATACGCTAAAGGAAAACAATGAAAATCCTTAGGTGACGTAAAAGTAAGTGTATAGGAAACACAATGCAATAATCGGTATATTTTAAATTGCAAAATACGCATGGGTCACCACCAAAATAAGCGACTAAAAGTTCAATAAATAGATCTATAATAGACATTGCACTTGTTTCGAGGTCGCATCTAATTAATGTCATGTTTTTCCGGCCCGGTGCATACGTTAAGCTATCAACTTACATGAATAAACGTCGCGTTGGATTACGTGCACTCTTCTCGCCTGACAATTTTGTACTGTTCGAGCAAATAGGTATAGATTTATAGAACGCTGAATGAGTATATTTTCTGTATCCTCACGTATGTCTGAGCAATAAGTGATCAACCAAAGGTCTATTCAAGGGGCCACAAATATTTTTACACCATTCTTATAAGTATTGTGACTACTTAGAATCTATGTTCAGTAGTAAGATCTTATTACTTTCCAATAAAATGAAATCGTGATACAGAAGGGAACATTATCTGATATTTTTAAGCAGTTATAACAATACTACTTATTCAAGTATAAACTACTGAGAAATAACGCTAAATTCTAAAATCTAACGAAAACTCAATTCAAATATGATTAAATATTTTTAAATAAGGCTACTCTGAAATGGGCAGCAGGGCAATGTTCCTCTTATGTCATAATTATCTACAACGGATGACAGTTGACAGGTTTTTGGCGGGAATCGTGCGGCGTCTATATGTAATCTCGATTGAATATTCCTTTTTCGGTGCATAAAGTGAATTAATGTATGATTGTGATAGTGCATCACGCAGTAAACTAGCTAATAAGTGTCCAAGAAATGAAGAATTCATTTGAGAGCGCTTAGTAGCGCCGTTCCGATTGCTCCAAGATTCGTCTAGGTTCTTCGTAAAGCTCGCTATCACTTTACGAAGGGCAGAAGGAAACGACTGACTGACTCTACTAAAGACGACTTGATGACGATTTTACTTGACATTGGCAAAAAGCTAAACGCTAATGCCATAATATATAATAAAGAAAGAAAGAAAGACAGTTGACAATTGACAGTCAACAACTTGTATATTTTGTTGAATGTTGACAGTGTCATAATGTCATTGAAATTTGAGAACTTAAAATAATTATAATATTGAATAATTTTAATAAAATTGTGTTTGTAGTATACATACATACACAACAATGTTTCAAAACGAAGCCGCTCCGTCTTCAGACGATGAATCCTTAAAGAGTATCTTTGATTCTGCAATGAAATTGTTTGATAAAATTGAAAACGGTAACGAAGCTACTAATAGTGATGCGGTGCAGGTATTTCCAAGACCATAGTATTGTAATTGTTGTGGAGTTATAAATATATCAAGAACACAAATTCTTATATACTAACTATTTTTTACAGATGCCTATAAAAACAGCGATATCAAAGTTCGAGAAAGCCACAAATTTGGTGTCTCTCGCAGGAATGTTCAGCAAAAACGAATCTTTGGAGGAGCTACCCACTGAAACTCTTCAATACTTGTTACTACCAGCTCTACTTGGGACATTGACCTTGAAATTATGCCATCAACCCAGAAAAGATATTATTAATGTAGCCGAGATTTACTTTAGGTATTAATTACAACCTATCTAGATTTCATTTATTAACTCTCAAGAACGATAAACATTTTTATGTCTAGCATCACTAATATAATATGTACATTTAATGCAAGCAAACAAAATGTTTGACTTATCATATGTACATCCTGCATATCCTTAATTAATTTAATTCTTCAAATTCGAACAGCTTTTATAAGGAATTTTTAATTATTTTTTACAAAATAGTCTCACAATACTTTTCTGATATAAATAAGAAATGTGACATGACAAATTTGTAATGTTTCAGGGATTTCCTACAAAGGTGTAAAGATTACGGAGTAACAGAGCTGGAAGTGCCGCAGCCGAGTGCTAATGAAGATAATGCCACATCACGGCCACAGAGTGAACAAGCTAAGATTGCTACTATGGTCAGTTTCATATTAAATTTATCATATGTTTACCAGTCCTAACACACTTTTACGCGAGCTTAATTAAAATAAATTTAAAGTATGGCCTCTAATTTAATGATTATAAATAATGTAAGGTTTTTCAGTGTGCTAACACTTACACAATATAATATAATGAATAATTTTTTTTTCGGGCATGATATAGGTATTATGTTATGTTCAACAATTTTAAGTGTATAATGCTGTTTCTTAAAAACTTATCAAACAGTGTATTTGAACTAACATATTTCACCTGCATGAAAACTGATTCAGGTGCTTAAATGAAATATTAGAGCTAGAAGAAGAAAAATAATGTTTCTTGTAACACACCAGCTTTAAATTATTATAAGATCATTTCATAGAATTATTAATAAAATATAACTTCAAAATTACAGGTACTCACAAGGGAAGCAAAGATAAAAAGATACAAAGAGATGAAGGAACTCAAAGAGAAATTAAGTACTCTATCAAAGGCCATGGAGTCCCCAAATGCAGATGATCAGACTAAAAGAGAGTATTTTACAACACTGTTATTGAATTATATCAATCAAGCGCTAGATGAGCTCAGCAGTATTGAACAGGAGAAGCCAATATTGGAATATATGTCGAAGCATGCCGGAGGTGTGTATAATCTGTATAAGTTAATGACAGAGAGTAAGATAGATTGTAGTACTTTTAGCTTTAATATTATGGTAAAGGTTTGTTGAAAATGTCCTTGTTTATAAATAGTTATTATAAAATCTTTACCTATAATTAAAAAATAAGGTCTGAGGATCCATATGTATAGTGAAAAAAATATTCTAACAATAGTAAGCTATTATAAATAAGCTTTATCTAAGTTTTCGTTATTAAGCTAAAAACCATAGTAAAACATTGAATTCTAGTTCCACAAATTGAACATGCTAATCCTAATTTAGTATTCAATATTCACCTATCTTTTACATCAACTTTTCTAAGGTGAAATAATATCAATTCCACAGAGTTAAAACCGAGTCAACGTGAGAGACCGCCAGCATTGAAACCTGTGATAATAACTCGAGATGCGATCCAGAAGGCAGTGTATGGAGCCGGATATCCATCGCTTCCTACTTTGACCATTGAGGAATTCTACGATAAGAGAGTTAGGGAGGGCACGTTAGTATTTCATTATTGTTAAATAATATGAATCTTTTTGACCTCTATTGACCAAAGACACCTAGACAGGCTTGTTTTTAAAGTGCACTTCAAGATTACAGACAAATGTTGATGAGTAATATTTGAAAACTACATATGTGCCTTTGATAAAGGAAGGAAGAAAGACGGCCGAAAGTATAGAATGGAAGAAAAAGAAATTTGTTGCGCAAAGAAAAATAAACTTTAAAATGAATAAAAAGATAACAGAGTTAAAATTTCTTTTTATAGAAATCTCAATTTTCTACAAAGAGTCAATTTATATACTGAAGGTTATGTAATATTTTAACAGATAATATCTGTTAGATTAAATGATTCCTGATTGGATTTTTATAATTTTCAGATTTCCAGCTGGCCCAAACATTCCTCATACAACAATCCAGAACACTGAAGCAGATGCTGATGAGGAAGAGGCGAAGAGAAAGGTAATTTATTATTAATATAATGATAAGAAATAATGATATTTTACTTAGATATATAAAGCAAAGCTACACTCCCAGATAACGGAGCCATTATGCTGATTACGTGTTCCATACCACAGGACGTGGCTAGGTTTAGACTGATAAGAAAGGTTGTAGAAAACTTTCTTTGAAAGGGAATTAATGCAATATTTATAATAATTATCATTAAGTTAGTATTATTTGTTTGCCTGATATAGGCTACACATCTTTTAGCCAGTTTATATTTAACATAAGAAGCGTACAGATTTAATAGAAATTTGGTTATTAAATAATTTCAACATATGAGTAAAACAAAGTATTTATTTGAAGAATAAATGACTACAAAATAAATAAATTTATTATCTGGTACCAAATCCTGGTTAATTATGCTATTTTTGTGACCAACAATATTTTAGTAAATGTTTTTTGACAGGAAAAACTTGTAGAAGATGATAATCCTGAAGAGTTAGAAAGACAACGCAATATGGATGAATATAAAGACGACCATCGTCGAGGCTGGGGCAACAGACACAATAGAAGCTAATTATATTGTCACAGATGAAAAAGTGTACGATTCCATAGATTATATTACATCTGTCCAACTTAAGTTTGTCAGCTGTCAAACTTTACGTATGTGGTGTACAGATTAATAAATGCTAGTAAAATAATGATAAATTTGATATAGTCACAAAAAAATATCGAGTACTACATTTTTATTGTTAAAAATAAAATTGATTTCTTTTAACTTAATTAAACATTTTAAAGTTCATTAAGTTAAGAGTAGAGAGAAGTATTTTAATACAAATATACCACGGTAACCTGTGTTAAAATTATTCTAGTCTCTTTTGAGGGCTTTTAATTCTTGTCTGTTATATTGTATGTCAACTGCTACTGTAAACAATATAATAAATGATTTTTTATAATTTATTAGAGTTGCTTTTTATTTCAAAAATTATACTTTCAATTTAGGCTAGATATCGACGAGCTAATACTAAAGCCGAATAACACTTTATAAGACAAAAATTATTGAGAATTTAAAGAGAATAGTAGCAATGTCATGCGTGAGATTGAACATTATTTAATATTTATAGGATGGCATAAGATTTTTCCACACAAATGTAGTCGAGAACGCTGAGACGTTTCGCAGCGCCGGGTATATATTATATAATATAGATTTATCCTTTGTATTCCTTTTTTCATATGCATATTCATACTTTCATTCAGCTTCATAAACACCTCTCGTGCTTAAGAGACAAAAAAGTGGGAGGTACCTATCTATGTCAGAAAATAACGACTTACCTTACTTTAATTTTATTTCATCATAAAGATTTTAGAAATTGTCTTTGACGTTATAGGATCTCAGACTAATTATCTTATAATAATAAAAATAATTCTCAATGCCTCCAAGAATAGCAACGAACAACTTATTGTTCGCAATGTCAGCGTATCTCAGATAGTATCAACAATAGATTGGCACATCGCTCGTATAATGACAAAAACTATAAAAGAACAAATTGTCTTAGAAATACGCATGCGTATAAGAGTAGAAAGTTTCGCACGACTCGTTTATTAAAACTAATATTGCGAAATGCTTTCGTATTACACTTGACACACCCGTCTCATGTTACATGGGCACAATAAAATCGTTACATCATATGCCCATAAAAAGTTTACATTGAAGTTCTTAGAAAGAGCAACGATTATACGCAGTAAGTTACTAGAAAAATTGCTACTGGTAACTCATGGTTTCTTTTTTTAAGTTTAATGGTCTAGCCTACTATACAAACCGGTCGTTGGAATTTTTTTATTTGCATTAGCTTGCACAAAAAACTCCGCTATACGGTTTGGCATAAAACTTGCAAAATATACCTAACTATATAGCTTAAAGAAACGTAGGTAGCCCTATAATGATATCTCAAATCATAATAATTAATTATTAAAGTTATCTGTCCGCGGAGAAAACGCAAGGTGCAGATTTTTTTAATAATCAAATAGTCGTACCAAACTTACAGAGTTCCAATTTTATCAGTGTAGCCTCATAAATAATTATGATATATCTAATTGTGATGTACGATTAAATGAACAATCGCTCTATAATTATGTTGTTAAAGACGTGACACCTGCCATGCTGGTAGCAGTGAGATTCTCGCGACAAGAACTTTTAGAAACTGATTGTCACTCATCGATCAAGGTTCGGCGCTTTCTCCGCCCGCAGCTGAAATCGAAAGTGCACTGATGAGGCGTCATTATTACGAGATGTGCCGTAATAGCGTTTCACACGTGACACTATTTTGCACGGTTTCTCGCGGGCCAAGGGCCGACCGATTTCTAAGGAAAGCAGGGAATAAGCGTCGTACATTGGAAAAGTTTTACAGAGTTAATGCGAAAAAGATTTCCCTTATACTGAACGCTCGACTGTATCTGTAAATTCTAATTTCTAGAATAGACCAATGTTTACATATCTATACCATATATAAATTACTATGAATGCACTTAAACATTTAATTAATACAAGCAAACTGGGTAAAAGTGGATATATCTGGAGTAATATCCACTTATATGCAATTGGGTCGTTTCAATAACGTTTATAGTTGCGGGTTGTCACGTACACACATATTTTATTTATGTGTCCCTTATAATACAAGTGACTGTGATTTATAACTGTTTCCATAAAGCTAACTTAATTACAATAACTTGCATTCTATAATAATTTCCTTCTGTGTCCGACTTGCCATATAAGCACGTATTTATTTATGTCACAACGACTTCTTTACGTTACCGATACAATAAACTGTTACCTTATATAGCGTAATAACGAGGACTTGTAGAACGTTCAATGGCAGTGTTTATTAATTTTTTCCCTGTAAAATTTTATTAAGCTATATCGTACGATTACTGGCGTAATGATTTCATTTATCAGCACATGATTGAACGAGGAAGATCAAAGATTAATTATTTTATTTATTGATACGACGTGTATGGCGATGCATGTCGTTATTTTTAATATACCCAGGGGACAAACGAGCAGGCGAGCTAACGGTAAGTGCTCATCGCCGCCCATGAACACTCCAGAAGCTTGACGGCACTGAAGTGGATTGCTGGTCTTTGTATGTCTCATAAAAGTTGTTTAAAGTTTGCAAACCATACGACTGTTTTTTAAGTAGTCTGTGTAGGACAATGTAGTTTTTGAGCAGGCGAAATTTCAAAGTTAAGAAAGTTCAGCTGGAGTAGTCATTAATATGGTAAATATGTTTTGATGCTTGCGGTATTTGACTACCTATAAAAGGCTATATCTTGCAGCTATATAGAGTTAAAATTTAGGGCAGGCCTACACATTAATTTAAAATAAAAAATATACTTTTTAGGTTCTGCACAGTTGACTGACACTGCAATGTTCAGTCTTGAAAGCGCAGTCTGTAGTCTTTTCTAAATTAAAAAATCTCTTACTATATTAAAATAATCTTGTTATATTATAACTATATTAAAACAGCTACGCGCCATCAAACCACTTTATACATAA
>JADANM010006098.1:9803974-9814993 GCA_026213755.1 Eurema hecabe
TAAACATTAATTGTCCTTACTTTCATTGGCGTTGAATCGAAGTTCCGTTAGATCAGGTGTTGCAGGAGTTGGCAGTATGTAGGTTACATGGTCAGCTGTAACAGAACTGGCCCTGTACCGGTCCTTGGGAACCTGTTAAACTATCGGACGCTTATATATTATTTCGGTATATAAATTCCTAGTTTTAGTTATGAGTCTGCGTACTGTGTTGTTGTTATAGGCATGTTTTGTAAATAAGTGGTTTAAAAGAGAAAATAAATATTATCCAATACTGATGAGGATGGATTAATTTATTTATTACTAGCTGGCACTCGACCCTATACATACGTATAGGGTTTCACCAGGATAGGTTCCCCTTTTTGTGTAAGAACCATCATCGTACTTAAAAAAATATCAGAGGTTTCAGATGTTATCGTTATGCACTTGGCAACTTCTAGACAAATCCTTCTAATATTATAAATGCGAAAGTAACTCTGTGTGTCTGTCTGTCCATCACGCTAAAACGCTGAAACTGCAGAACCGATTGTAATGAAATTTGGTACACTTTTTTACTGGAAAAAAGGGTTATAAGGTTGTAACGGGGAGGGGGGTCAAAGTTTATATGAAAGTCCATGCGGACGGAGTCACAGGCAACAGCTAGTACATCATATATACGTCATTAGCACATACAATCGATCGCCAATACGGAAGTGGTCGCAACTCGCACGTGTGTCGACCAAGTTAATGGCAGGAAACGTTTTCCCTCGCCAGATATCTCTCTTGCTAAGGCGTCGCTCCATATAGCTGCTAGAGAGCTAATTGAACGAGTTTCACCTATTATTTATACGTGATTCGTTTGATATGATGATTGATGACAGTTTCGACTAGCTTCTAGGCCAACGCGCTGTTAGTTACGGGAATATTGTTGTTTGCTTATTTTCCTTTTTTTTAATATTAGGAATACTTTGCCATTTTCTTACAAAAAAATATGTTAATTGTTCCTAATAAATGGAGTATAACTAAGCAGGTCCAGGTAAGACATTTATTTTTTCTATAATAGGTAGATACCTAATTTTGTATGATCTTGCGATCTGCTAGTTCGATTTTTTGTAATAGTATCAATTATTTTAGTTTACCAATCCGACTTTATATTTGAGTTCAATATGCTATGGTCTAAAGTACCCAATGCTAATATAAAAAAATATTTCATGAAGCAAAATTTAGATGAACTAATTATTCTTGTTTATTAATTTATTCAACAACGAGAGAATCTGTTCATTCGTTCGTTTGTTCATCAACTTTGTAAGTAAACTGTATAGTATGCGTCATTTATGTTTAGCGATTGACGAGAATATTGAAATTACGAAAGTATTGGTGCGAGAAAGACAACACGACTGGTACAACCAATCAACGCTCGCGCACCCGACGATCACGCGCCCCCCGCGTCGCACCGCAGGTTTCGTTCAGCGCTAAAGTTTCGTGACGCATACCTATAACTCCTATATTCGTACACTGATAACAGATCTATGCAGAAGTCGACTTCTTTCGCGATAAGAAAGTCTTAAAGAGCACAATACGAGATACATTATCTGTTATCAATGATCTCGCGTGCTCAAGGTTTTTCCAGTTTTGTTCAAATATTGCTTCAAGAACTTGTGTTTTTTGTTTGAGTTATTTATTGAAAATAATTGCTACAAGAAACGGGGATAGGGTAAGTTAATTAAGTTTAGAATTTATTTAGACTAGAATAGTTTTGTAAGTTTTGATTCGAAATTTCGTTTGCGTTTTTTTTCCTAATACTTAACAATACCATGAGATAGCATAGAAAGAAGTTTTGGTAGGTAGAAGTCTTTTTTTTTTCTTTATAAGGCTTACCGATATCCTCCCCACATTGCCAGACTAAAAAAAATATAAAGATATTAATATAGCAACGTTGTAAATTTTTATTACTAGATACTTACGCAATCACTTTAAACAAATAAATAAGTTCTTAGTATTTGCTATTTACCATTATAGTATCAATATAGGCTTCTTTTAAGAGTGGTTTTTATATACCTAAGTAATAATCTCATTTATAGCTGGGTAATCCTCACTGAGAGGGAAAGTCAATACAATAGAAAATATAATTTTTATTGAGGAACTAATTAGTTTTTGTAGTCGGTCGTAAACAGTTATCTGAGTTTATTATTCTCATGTATATACACGTTTTTATGCTTTGTAGATATATTAAGGAACTGCGTAGTTATTGAAATAAAACTATAAGGATACTGCCGTGCCCCGCAGTTTTATTCGTGTAGTTTTATTGCAGCAGAACCGTTTTATTATAATGTATCTTGTGTGTTAATCTAGACTCATCACCAGTATGAAAAAGCTTAGCTTTAACCATTCAGTAGTTATGCGTGAAAGAAGGACAGACATTCTTTCTTACAGACATAAGCATATACGACCATCATAATTTTCTGTTCGAATAAGTAGTTCCTTAGTGTGTGCAAGAAATAAATAGACTTCAGCTTTACTTAGTAAAGATTATATGAAAAATCGCGGGATGACACAAAAGCGTAAAAATATACCGGAATCTCTGCACTGAATAGGTACAATCGCCGTCGATTTCGAAAAATTTTGATACCGTTTACCGAGCTGTAAAACTTAAGCTATTCTAATAAGAAATCGAACATTAGTTCATCGTATTGTAGCAACATAAACAAGAGTTTATTTTAAGTTTATTAGTCAAAATGGACGTTGGTGTTCGAAGTAGAGCTTCTGATAAACAGAGCTCGTTTACAATACATTTATATGTGCACAACGTTATCTCGATCGTCGTAACTGCTAGCAAACATAACATGTATGTTTGTTGCATGTCTCATGGCTTTGCGTCGCTTCCTGCACCTCAATTGATTTATTGTATAAGATCAAACTACAATCGTTGTAATTACCAACTGCCGCGTACGAAATACAAATGAATTGATAACTACTGACAAACACAAAAGTATTAACATTATTATAAAACAAAAGTATTAACTATTATTGGTATGTGAACATTTTGAATCAATGTTACCACTTAAACAAAAAATTGAATTAAATTTAATATAGCTGTTAATGGTAGCACCATTTACGAGTGGTCTTTGATTGACAAAACTTTTTAAGAAAATAAAATAAATGTACTCTAATAAACCCGAGATCTGAGTGATTGTTTTTTTCAGTTTTTTTTTTAATTTTATCCGAAGTTGTTTAAACTTTTACGCAGTCTGGTTTTTAATTCTTTTACATTAAACACACTTAGTGCACACATAGGTACGCGTTCATATACCATTATACATGGTAAGGTATACCAACATCCACGTGTTTATTTAAATGCGAACACAATAAAAACAAAGGTATAAAACTGGATTAAGAGATTTGTCACGCTTTATCTGAAACTGTGGAAAACTACACGAAAAACACCGTCATGTTTTTCCTCGTTCACTGATTGCATTCAAATGTATTCTTGGAGATTGACGTATTTAGATTATAAGGAGGCTGTGGTGAATTGAATACAGAAACCGGATTGAGAATATTATATTACCTGTATTATATTTTAGTAATTCACATTTATTACTAGCCCTGCCCTGCGTAATGCGTTCTTCGGACAATACTAGGATAAGTAACGTAAAGTAACCTTTCTGTTAGCCCCGGAACTAATCTACCCGCATATTAAATATCAGCCTAATCCGTTCAGTAGTTTTCGCGTGTGAGACAGATATTCAAACATCCATACTCACAAAATCATAAACGTTATATGTATAAATTACGTGTAAATATGTAATGTTTCTATCCTGAATAAATGGCTTAAAATGAATATATACTCGTATAATACATGAATGATATAACGAGCGAAGCCAGGGCGAGTCGCTAGTTTGTAATATTAGTAATAAATAAGGATATATATCGGTAGCACTATCGTTGATATATTTACTCGAACGAATGAACGGGACACAGCATCAGGATAACATTGCAAGGTCGCCGTGGGAAGACGGTCTCTCTCACGCCTCACGTGGTGTATGCAAATGATAATGTAATCATGTGCAAATGTACGCATGACAATGCAGATAACCCTGCGTGGTAACAGGAGTGCTAAAGCCGAGACTATGATTTTATTGGTTAATTTATTATATTTAAGAACGCTACATAATATAGTCCCACGCTAAGAAGAGCACTGGGTAACGGTTAAATTACATAAACATAAAGGATTATGACCTTATTAAACCTCGTACTTCGAAAACATTATGGAAGTGTCATTTGCAAAAACGTTTTGTTTAAGTTCGTGTCCTAAGCGCTTATCTATGAGTAGGCGAAATGGCAGATTATATACTACTCGTTGGTATGGTTTCCTGTAAATAAATATAGGACAATTACTCTAAATCTTTCAGGACACTACTGCTTTCTCGCTTTCTTCAACGAGTTTTGGCATTATTCTTTTCTTAGTTAAGGTTCCTATCAAATAAAGGAGATATCGACCAGTTTTCACTTGAAGTTTCAACAATTGTCAATTCAAAGATTATACATAACTCTCCAGAGTAACTAAGCGTTATTTTTGCAATGTAGATCGTCGCATGACTACTGTTATAATAAATGTAGACTCACTTGTGAGTGATATTCCTGCCGCCTGTCGTCCGTCAATGTGCGGTGATTGAACCCAAACGAGATTGCTCTATTTGCTTACAGCGTGTTGTAACGATGGCTTTGAAAGAAAACTTTCTTTTATAGCTCACTATTGCATTTTATACGCCATAGTAAAATTATTAATTTGCGAAAATAGGTTGCTTGTGTGTTACTTTAGACGGGTAAAGTACTGAAATTATTTTATAGTTTGTCTACTCACTTAGGTGAAGATAACGTCGAAGATAATCCTATATTTGACAAAAGATTTGATAGTACTGTTTCCTTAGTAATATACGAATGTCCTCAGACTAAACATTTACACAATTTAACATTTAGCATAAACAAAACATACCTATTTTCTGGCAAATGTAATAAGTTCTGAGTGTTGTTACTTCTTTCATTGGTTTTTTTTGCTAAGTGATACTATCCTTTCAATATTAAAAACGCATTTGCTCATGCTTTCATTGAGCTTCAAGCTCAAGTTTTGCATGTATGCAGAGACGCGTAATATGATACTTTTTATCTCGGTATAACTACATTAATAGCAAAGCTTTTTAAAATAACGATAAAGGAACTTCGATATGAGTTCCTAGAAAACACTACGGGACACAGCTAGTGTTTTAATACAAATAGTCGTTCTACAATCAGCCTGTAGTAGCCAGCTCCAATCAGACGTGATGTCACTCTCGTTGTCGAGACACACGACTGGTGTTATCTTGAGATTTCATTCAGATACATTTAAATGAAATATGATGTGAAGTAGCAAGTTTAATGATGAATGGTACATTTGGTCGTTCTAATATTTCTTGCGATCCCGTTACACGATACAATTATTTTTTAAGTTTGATTTTTTTTTATTATGGTGATTGTAAACTACGAAGCAAGACGTTCTCCCGATGGCATGTGACAACCTGAGCACATGGAATTATAAACAAATCGTTACAAAAGAGGGGATAACGGATGACGGAAAATGCCTTCGGTGTTCAAAGTTTCCGAACGAAAGATAAAACATCACTTAAGAGATGCCACTACTTGACAATGGTTTTCTATGGGGTCAAAATAACGGTATGGCTCTGCGGAATAAAAGTATACTTTTTAAAATAATGATGTAGTTAAAGAATTTGTTTTATCACGCTGATTTTAGAAACTACACCTAAAAAAGGAAATAAACGATCAAATTGAAAAACCTTCCTTTTGAAGTCGGTTAAAAAGTAACAAATAACAAAACAGATTCAGTAATAAAAAAACAGTTAGTTCTATAATATACAGATTATTTGAAACGTGTCTATAAGCGAATATTTAATTAAAGGTAAACGTGTGGTATTTTTTATATTTATTACTCAATTAATAAAATATGTAACACTAGTAACATTACAGGTAATTAGATAATAAACTGGTAACATTAACCGTGTCAAGCTTATAGGACTAGATGGCAATGTCATGACCTTTCGTTGTGAGATCGGTTACGTAGTCTGACGGTGAAATAGAATTTATTAGACGGGCAACACCAGTTCTTTCGTAAGGCGTTTTGTAAATCTCTAATAACAAATATTAACGTTTGGTATAACCCAGTTTTATTTGCTTATACAACACTACATCTAATAAAACAACGTCGCTGTTCTTATGTCCCTTTGTATGTTTAAATTAGGATTTATCTATAACTAGCTGTTGCCCGCGACTCCGTCCGCGTGGACTTTCATATAAACTTTAACTTCCCCTTTCTCCCCCTTATAACCGTTTTTTTAGTTAAAAAGTAGCCTATGTTTTATCTCAGGCTCTAGACCATCTGTGTACCAAATTTCATTACAATCGGTTCAGTAGTTTTGGCGTGAAAGCGTTTGGCGTGATATTAGTATGGACTAGTATGGATAGCATGCAACCGATTCTCATGCGGCTTTTTTATAGATAGAGTGATTCTAGAGGAACGTTTACTGCGTCCGCTCTCTTACCCGCGTATTTCCGCGTAGTTTGTAGAAATATCGGGATAAAAGTTTACTATGTGTTAGTCCAGGTTTTTATCTAATTCCCAGCCAACTTGTTCTTGCCTTATCGTGGCCCTACCACCTACTAAACACGACTATAATTGTACTATTATGAATATTGGAATACGTCATTCTATTGTAGTTAAAACCAGTTTGCTATATGCTATGAAATTATGTATATTGAAACCAATGATGAATGATACAATAGATATGTTATACTCATACAAATCAACCGAAAAAAGTGTTCCGCGCAACGCTAGCACACATATGTATGTGTATCTGTATGTACAGATTACAGATCAAAACGGTATAAAAGAGATATATAATAAAACCAACAAGAAAAAAAGAGATAGTTAGTTTTGTCAGTTGCGCTTGAATACACCGGCAACCAATCACCTAAAGGTAAGACGTTCTAATTAGGATGTTTTTGCGTCTTCAAAATTTTGCGCTTATAACATATCTATTTAATATAATATCAATGATTGAAACCATTATATCAGCGAGCAATTAATAAAACATTAATACTGTTATTAGCCTGATTGGTCACTTGATTGAAATGTACATAAAACACGTTTCACGTAAACAATGGAAAATTTGAAAAATGCTGTTTGTTTAATGTATATTCATTGTATTTACCCGAGAATGTAAAGATTTGCGTTTTAGTAACTTTATTGTACTAATTAAACGTTAATGCAATGTAGTATGTAGTAAAAAGTGTACCGAAGTAAGAACAAACAAATAAAGAAATAAAAACGTTATCTTTGTCAAGTTTTGTTTACAAAGTTGTATAATACATTCATATGGTTAGTTATACATTATAAAGGTTATAATATACATTCAAAGACAAAAGTGTTGGGTTTTTTCGTGCATAGGTATCTATAACTTATGTTGGACAAAGAAGCAGGTTGTATGGGATCAGGATCGACTTCACAGACTTTCTACCTTTTGATTTAGCCTTACACAAAATATTATATTATATACTTAATGTAGTTGAATTTGCTTTGACAGACGTTATTTGGCTAACTCATACAATTTACACATGCACAGTTTATTTCGATGGTATTAGCTCGTCGCCATAAAAATACGAGTTAAAATTCCTCCAGCAGTTCTGAGTCTTCTACCGCAATATTTATTCAGTATTTCCCGCCTCGTACACGTTCAACCTGCAATTTATTGTTTAAATAATTTAAATGGAATTCAACGTCGTCATTCGTAAGCTCGTAAACATACAGCCGCTAAATTATCATGCAAATATTTAGTATAAAGGTGCACAATTAAGTCGTGGACTCTGGACTGAGATCGTGCGACGCATTTGTTCTCGAAGTTTCCTCGATACGTGACCATCATAACAAAGCCGGGTTCTCGTCAATCTGCTTAACATTTATCGCAATTGGACTTTGACGAATTAGTTAAGGGATCTTTGTTCGGTATATGTCTTGCGAATTTACGTATATAGAAGTGGTTGAGGACTGAGGTATTGAAGTGTATGTATAGTGAACCCGGTAAGGAAGTTGCACGAATGTTATTTGTTCTTATTAACTATCACATAAAGGTACAGTCAGGTATAAAAGTTGAATGGCACATTAAAAATGAAAAAAAAGAATCTTAACTTAAAGATTAAGATTAAAGGTTTTTAAAAGATTTTACTTATTATGGATATTAAGATTTATTTATGGACCTTTTAGTGTTAAGATTTTTTGTGATATTAAGTGCGTTAAAAAAATTCTGTAGTCGACTGTCCCTCATAATAGTATTTATAATAAAGACAACACGATTTATAATAAAGTTTGAAGTAATTTCAGAATAAATTGAGGTCATAGCTCATAATTATTATGTTATTCACGAAAATGTTAACGCACTAAATCGCCAATAACTGCGCGTGAGTTGTCCTTAGTGTGCATTTTAAGCTGTCAGTATAAAGACATCATAATATGCATAATGGTTTTATATGTTGGGTCGTATCATGCGTATACGATAGAACTAGCTGTGCCCCAGTTTTACCTGTATAGATAAAAAGTATGTGTTAATATACGATCTAATTAACATGTCTGCCAAACTTTAGCGGATTTCCTTGAGTAGGTAGGTTATGCGTGAAAAAGAAATCCCACGAAAAAAATTAAATGCTCAAAAATGCCAGGTCCTATTCAAATTATTATGAAAAGGACTTGATAAATCAACATTTAGTCATTTACTTTATACATATTATAATTAAAGTGACTTACCATTATTCACCGAAAACCTAAGCTTAGGAGTTTAGTCAAAGCTAGGGCTTTGTCCATGTCGAAGACCCGGGGAGGGGTCGAAACAGCCGCAGTACCTACAGCCGTCCCCGTTTTGCTAGAGACTTGGCTGATAAACTATTACTTAGATGCATCGTACTAAAGAATTGATATTTTTTTTATATTAATTACCAATTAGTTTTGTGACATATTTTTAGACTTAGAAAACTGGGGCGATTAAATTTACGATCAGACGTAAGCTTGGCAAAAGATAATGTTTGGATAAAGGAGATTTATTTTTGCTAGTTGTTTAATAAATTGCAGCTTCTTACCTATTATTATATTTGGAATAATACATAGAATACGTTGTTTCGTTACGTTTTGGTACGTTAGACGTTAAGTAGTAAAGAAACAACAGTAGTAGTAAGAAAAACTCATACTCACAGCTATTAAACCAAAATATTAAGTATAATATATTTACGTTATAATGGTTAGTATATGAGTTAATGTATTCGCATACTTTGGCCAGGAATGGCGCATGTCATCTTATAGACAACGTGATTTGTGTAAATAAACGATGGGTATTTTCCGAGACTTAAATGGATTAACTGATGCATTAAAGCAATTTGTTTGATGTATGGATGACGGTATTTCCATGGAATGTGGTATGGAATTGGTGTCTCATCCGGAACTTATAGACTTACTTTGAATTCTGAAATATAATGTAGTATCACTACATAGTATAAAACAAAGCGTTCTATGTATAATACTTAAATCTTTTAAAGTACGCAATTGATTCTTATGCGGTTTTTTTAAACATAGCGTGTTTCAAGAGTGAGATTTATATCTATATCTATACTAATATATAAAGCTGAAGAGTTTATTTGTTTGTTTGAATGCGCTAATCTCAAAAACTACTGGTTCGAATTGAAAATTCTTTTTTATTGAATAGACAATTTATCGAGGAAGGCTTTAGGCTCCATAACATCACGCTGCGTGTCATAGAAGCGAAAAAATAATGGCAAAAGAGATCGACGGGGACGAAGTCGCGAGCAACGGCTAGTGTTTAATATGTGCTCCCACCTATTGAAGGTAACGCAATGACATCTCTGATGCATTTCAACTACTTGACGTCGGTTTTTTATGGGAGGGTTGTACCACCCCGGGTGAGCCAGTCCAATTTTGTCTAACGGGATCGCTCTACCTTTGAAAGGTAATGGAAAATGGAAAATTCTAGAACACTTCTACTTCAACTGATATACTACTTCTTCTTCTTCTTAGTTAAATGGCAGTGCTTACCACAATTTCGCCAATAGTTGTGTATAGATAAAACAAGTTTGAGGGTCGATATTTGGCTGTGGCAATCAGCAACACGTGCTGTCAATACCACAGCCAAACATCGACCCTACATACTACTTTCTGTGATGTTCTTATTATCCAATTTGATTCCGATGCTGAACCTGTCATGAATATCGCCGCTTACCTAAAAATCCAATGGTAAATACACAGTACTATTTTAGTACCTCTAAAGCATAATCTATACTTACTAATATATAAAGCTGAAGAGTTTGTTTGTTTGTTTGAACGCGCTAATCTCAGGATCTACTGGTTCGAATTGAAAAACTCTTTTTTGATTGAATTCACCATTTATCGAGGAAGGCTTTAGGCTACATAACATCACGCTGCGAGTAAAAAGAGCGAAGATAAAATGGAAAATATGAAAAAAACGGGGAAAATTATTCATCTTTGAGGGCTTCCTTTGCGTTCGCTGCGAAAACGGTTCAAGATACAAAAATAATACGTATGAAAGAATTATTCCTCTTTAAATGATCTAAATCAAAGTTCGCGACAGTATATGTCTATCTTCTAAGATTGACTCACTATAACATAATAATAGAAATAGATCCGACGGGGACGAAGTCGCGAGCAACAACTAGTGTTATAATAAACGAAATTCTATTTCCGCGGAAATTGCTGGTTTTTTAAAACCACACATCAAAAATCATTTTCCCGTAACAGTGCGTTAGACCAGTGGAAGGTTGTAACATTAATAAAACACGTAACTAAATTTATATTACGTGGTCAGCGCGCCATTGACCGACATTCTTAATTTATTTTTATGTGCATTTCCTAAGTAAACGTAAATTGAACAATAAGTGCTCGTTTTGTTGTGATTACGAAACGAAATTCTTTGTTGAACG
>JADANM010006098.1:9839707-9850740 GCA_026213755.1 Eurema hecabe
AGTGTGTCAAGTGACCAAGTTAACGCTTACTTTTATTTTGTCCAATTAAAAGTAATTGGCGCGGTTTTACTTTCTATCAGAAAGTCACGTTTTTCTCCAATTTGATTTACTGTCACGTCTGTCAGTCGAGATAGTTTTATGTTCTAGCTTTTCCTTGCTTTCCACGCGTTTTTTTATTGACTAGGTAATAGCGACCAGTATAACTTGAGCCGTGTGTTATCTTGCTCCATTAGAAAAGTTAAGTATTTTATCTGTGATTTATCATTTATATGTACTGTGTAGTGTAACTTATTCGTTTGTAGCACGAAAAATCGTATTGTTTCTTTATGCTTTAATTAATTATACTGGTCGAATATATTGTTATCTGACAACGTTAATAAGACGAGAAAAGTTACCTCATTATTCCTTTATTTTTAAATTGTTTCAATATTTGTTTGGAAAACGACTATAACTCTTATAAGACTTACCTTTTATAGTTTTATAATTAATTGATGAGTGGCCAAGATTTTTTTTGATTTTTTTTTCAACATCAGTTGGAAGTCAGTGAACAGTATAAGCGTCGTTGTGAAAACTTCCTTGACGTGGCGTTGGTACCCCGAGGTGTCAAGGTACGCAGACAATTAAAGGAAGCCCTGAATGGGAGGAAATTGCACATGTCAACAGCATTGTTACAGTCGCCAGAATTTGTTAAACCACTTAAGTCAATCGCTTTTTTCGTAAATCATTGTGTTAATTACACATTAGCTTGAGATCGCCATTTATTATTAGCAATTACAAAATACCTTAGTCTAGTACTCTAGTTAGTGTCGTTGTTAAAAGTGATCGAAATTCGAAATTCGAAACTCACGAAGTCACGAAAGAAATTTTAGTAATGTCATGAGTCTACTGACTATGGAAAAAGCAACTCATTCGTTCACTCACTCAATTAAAAAAAAAGAATATACATTATACAAACCTATATTCATTAAAAACCTCTCATCTTTTTGGGGTGTGCAAAAAATATTGATTCGCCTCTCGAGTCCTGATTACTATACTCAATCCTTTCGCGAGACAATTTTTTTCAGTTATCAACTCGGGTTCACTCGATGTTACATTTTGAACGCGTCATTTGTTCCAAAGTTAATGACACTTTTTACTGTTTCTTTTATTTTTATCATGTGTCATTTGTTTCTTTCGAGACAAGTTGAGAGGCATTTAATGAGTAAAGTTTTATAGGCGTTTGTGGAGTGTGTAAATATTGTGTGTGGTAGTGAATGAGTGACCTATTATTTAAGTCAATTAAATATCTGTGGCTAGTGTTACTAGTTACATGTTGTTGGTTTTCTTGAACGAGCTTGCTGTGCCTCAAAACAGGCTTTAAAGATTTTGTCCAAAACTCCATCTCAAATTCAATTTTGACGCCACGATTACGTGGAATCGTTTTTCTAGTTACTCAAATGCTCTATAATTAAAAAAAAAGAAGGATTTTCAACCATTTAGTATCTGAGAATGAAGGTTGAATAATTTGAATAAAATACAAGCAATTTATTTTCGCTTTTTGCACATAAATTTGATATACCCATACGATAGCCATAATCGCATTTCCTGTGTTAAAGAAAAACTTTTATCTCTAAATTTAGTTATTTTGCTCATGCGTCAAGATAATTTTGCACTTGGACAGATTTACAATAACCTTGAAATGCAATATTATAATAATTCATTTGTAAACAAATTTGGGAACGGTTCTCTTGATAATACATAACAATTTTAAAAGTTTAAATGGAATAATTGTTTTTTTGCGAAGAAAAGATTACGGGTTTTTCTATGGCCATATTACATGACCCCCACTCAAACTATATTTTAGGAGAAAGAAACTTACATAAGAATATGCCCGTGGTGTAACATTTATAAGTAAGATAGACCTTTCAACGAGTACCTTCAAAAACCAATTCATAGTACCTATAATGCCATACCTAGATAATACTTTTATTTGAATGTCAAAATAATGATTAGGTAACATTAAATATAATAATAAGCAAATTTTAGTCGTATATCTCGACTCGGTTGTGACTAACCATACTATCTAAATATAGGAATCGTTTCTCATATGTTTTGCTCGTTTTCTCAGGCCTATTTATGGCCGGGCTTTCTATCAATCACCGGGAAACGGAAATGTAACCGTTGGAGTCAAGTGTAACTTCCTTTTTAAATTTTCCTCTAGTTTTTACTAAGAATTGTTTAGCTCCCGTTAATAGATGAATAGAAATGGTTGAACGATGAACTGTACTGTTACATTTTTCGAACGAAACCGGTTTTTTAATTAACTGTCACGGTTTTCGAAAAAACCCGGTTTTAATGTGTAACAAGTAGCAGTGGACATTTTGAAAATTTTCAATTGTTACACGTGAAAACCTTTTTTTTTGTAAAGAAATAAATTGCGTTATTACTTGTAATTCTGATTTATAAGCTAAAGTATTAAGATATTTTTTAAATATATTCAACAGTTTTTGCGAAAAGAAATTTTGTGTTTTTATTACTAAGAAAATATTAACTACTATAATAATGCTTCTTTTCATTTTATGAACAATAAACCTTTTCATTATAAGAACTTGTAACAGGAGAATTCCATATCTATCACTATGTCTAATTATTAGTAAGAATAAAAAATATCATTTAATAATTGCGCCTATTAAAACATCGTTACGAAACGTCAAAGGTTTCATCAAATTATTGATTTCGTGTCATTCATTATTATTTAAAATATGCGACTACTTTTATTCTTTTTTATCCATTTCAATGTATGTCCTAATTGGGATGTATCTTTGTTTCACAAGGTAATACAGCTTACACATAAAGTATATAATTTTTGATTTTTTTTTAATTTATAACAGTAAACAGTTTTATTTCTAAGTAACGACACTTGGTAACTTTAATAATTCGGATTCTATTCATGTAATCATACAAAAATCTCTTTATACTATAAAAATCTGTAATAAACGAAGATCACTCACGCAACAGAAATTATATTTTTATAACTAATTTAATTTTTGAATCAATCTTACCGGTTTTGTAGAATCTATAATCAAATAATTATAATATAATTTAATGAATGAATATGTCTAAAGAGAAAGCATAACACATTATTGTTACAAAATATAACAGCCACTCCTCATTCTTTGCGAAGTTAATGTTTAATATTGGTCACAATTTATTTATTTTTATGATTCATATGTTATTTCAAGTGCGAGTGTGATATATCTTTTATCATTAAAGTTTTCTTTGTATAAGCGACGTTGTGTAATGTTTTTATTTTATTAAATCAGATTATTGATGCATATGTCCTCAATATGACGATAGAAATAAGAACTTCAGATAACTACATACCCTACCTTTTAAACAATAGGTCAATTTAGTATGCATTAAATATCACTAAATCGTATCGATATAATGAATGAATGAGACAAAGTGATTGTTTTTTTAAAAACAGCTTTATAAGAAATCAATACTTGCTTTATATTGTAATACGTTTATAGCACCCACCAAACAATTTGGTAAACAATGAGTGAACTTGGGGATTTGTGATCGAGCGAGAGGAGAAACAGCGCGCGCGCAAGCCTATTCAATTCTATATCACCTCACTTCTCGACTCATTATCGGTCTCATTCAGTCATTCGTCCAACTCAGTGTCGCGCGAACTCTCGACGTGTAAGTGTGTCTCGTCACCGCAGTTAATGCTGTCGTGTAAAATAAACAGACTTTAAAGTGGTTTCAAAAACCGAATAACGAATCCCATGTTGTGATACATTCCAGTGGAATTTGTAAATAGATCGTTCTTTTAAAGGACGCGTGTCGTTGTAACGAAACTGTCGTCAGTGTTTGAATGGTATCCAATAATTAGTTCGGTAAAAGTGAGTGTGTGCTTAATGTTTGAATAGGAACTAATTTAAACTCTTTGGACGTTGTTTTATAAGAACCACGAATGTTAAAGCTGGTAAGTATCTTGTTATTACTTACTACGTATTTAGTATGTTTTGATTTACCTGTATTATACTCATAACTGACGGAATGCGTCATCAAACTCGATTTCCGATTAAATATTTCAAGTTTATTAAAATGTTTTATACCGCATTAACTCATTCACAGGCAATTGAAGAATAACATGTTTTAACTATAATTTGATAGTACACATTAATAACACATGATAAGGATAAGATAATGAGTTGTGTTCCGTAATGCAACTACATACATTGGGTATAATGTTTATTGTATATTTTGTAGGTACTTATTCTTTAATATTCATGATTGTATGAGTACTATAATTATCTATGGTATTTCTTATGGCTGTCGAAATGTTATTTGGAGCAAAAAAAATTATATTCCAGCAAAAAAAAATCAGAAATTATTTATATACATCCGTTTTTTCGATTACGCACTCCGTAAGGTTAAACGAAAAAAATACATTCTACATACCTACCTATAATTACGATTTTCTTTTACTATTGGCAAGGTTCTTTGTTTAATTTTCTGAGCTATTCTCACTCAATATGGCGGTAGTCGTAAAAATCCTTATTAAATTAAACAACATGGACAAGGATTAAAAAATATTGGAAATTTTACCTAAGATTTTTTCTAAATTGAAATCGGATTTTTTGTGTATTATAGATTCATACGGAATGCTATAATAGGCTTTGAAAGTTATGCTCAATTCTTACTCTATAGGTTATGGCTACACGGGCGAAACCACCTGACTCTAGTTTATGTATAAACCATAAACAATAGAACTGAGAACTATCAACCTGTGATTATCGAGTGCGTAAAACTTTCATGTTTTTTAAACGATTTTATTAGCTATGTTATATTAGAGGCATTGTTTAATGAAACAATACAGTATGGAAAGTGAATCGATAGTCGGTTTTCATGCCATGTGACGACTGACGTTGCATGCATCATTGATGTTGCCATTTTTTGTCGAAATCTTATCTCACTTTTAATTAAGATTGAGATTTCCATCTCAAAATAAATGCCGGTTGGAGTTACAGTTAGAAGCTATCAATCGACTTTTATTGACGGGTGGAATTAATTTTTGATTAATAATTGTTGATTGTGATTTATAAAGTAATAATGAATCTGATTTCGTCTGTGAAGTTTGAGAACAATAATTAATATCTTTAACTTTTCTTAAATTTAAATAGGAAAAGAGCCTTTACAAAACGTATCTATTATAAGGCTAGTTCTTTCTATAAATATAATAATATTCTTGCGGAAATATTAACACCCTTAAATATTTAAAACTATGCTACCTTTTCATGTGGTTTTAAAAGATATAGTGAGTCAAGAGGAAGGTTAAAAAACTAGGATATACATACGAAATGCGTACAGGCTATGAATTATTATTCTTACTCTTTAGTCTATTGGTTGTTATACCATAATAAATGCGTGCGAAGCCGGGGTCGTTTGCTAGTTAAATGTTATACGTTATTATAATATTAACACAATATAATAATTAAATGAAAGATGCGTTTTTTATATGAACCACTCACTGGATGACCTACACAACGAAGTTGCATTGTTGCAAGCGGTGTGACCTTAAGAAAGGTTTCAATACCTACCTATATTGTTTTTATGACGAATTATTGCTTACTTGTTTCGTACAGCTGGTAATTGCGGTATTGTCTTGTAATAAAATAACGATTTAATAATTTATTTTTACGTACTGATATTCAATTTAACACATTGTAAGTACTTTAGCGTAATTTCAAATAGTAAAAGAATTCATTATAAAATTCATATAAGAAATTAAGAGTTAATCTCGTCAATTGGCGTCAAAAATAAATGTACTCGTAGGAATCATATGCAAAAAAAAATTGAAAAACACTTAGAGATACATGTATAAGCGTTTCAATAGAGTAAATATTTAATTTAAATACAATCTTCAATCATGAATAAATCTATATTATATAAAGAATGCATATATGTATCAACTTTTTTTATCTACTTACGATATAATCAAAATTCTTTATTATGATTGTATTTAAATTTACAATCTACTATTAATCATTATTCATTAGCGAATGTCTGGAATCGTAAATAACAATCTTTCTTGTAACAGAGTGGGGGATGTCTACCCAATCGAGACATGTCAAAAATTACCAACATCTATTTATAATGAAGATTTCTTTCTGCTTTCTACCAAACTAGTTTTATAAAGATGCATAATATTCTAAGGCGGCTGTACACTCACTGGCGCGCGCGCTTAGTTTCGTCGAGATAACATATTTAAAATAAATAGTTGGGTTTGTCAACTTTTTGCTATCACTTTTCACTAGGTTGTATTTGTACCATCTTCACCCCTCTTTAAGAGTAGCAAAAATTAACTGTCTTACAGAAAATCAAAAGATTTCTGAAGAGGAATAGAGGCGAAAAAAATTGAAGTGCCATTACTTGACGTTGATGTTCTGTGGAAGGGTGCCTTATTGAGCTTAAGGGTCTACCGTCCACCGATATAAGTAAAACTTCTCGTATTTTTTAAAATTACATTGTCTATCTACTAAACATTTTTAAATTTAAGATTTTAATGAAATATAACCTTAAGTACTAGAACAAGCCTTTTTTCTATGTGGGAAATTCTTTTACGAAAACCGCGTCCTCGGGGGAAAAGGAGGCGGTTATATCGAACTCACCAGAAGGGCCATACCGACTAAAACCCACCGGTGCTACGAGTACTAGAACTAGCTTGACTATTAGTATAGTGTTCGCTCTCGATAGCTCCTAGGAGAGTGTGCAACACCTTTATTACTTTCAACTAGCTTGCAACAGTCGCACAATGCATCGCTAAGATGCACACACTCGAAATAAACACGAAATTGCTTTCTTTCACTCGAGGATTCACTTACCCACTTACCCATTTCACGACTCACGTCTCACGTGCTGCGCGCGCGCATACCGCCACATTAATCATGAATCATTTTCTCTTGTCATTTCAAGATTGAACGGATACTTAGAGCTGGGAAGATTAGTTGCGTTGAATCATTGTGATATTATCGAATATGATATTATGAGATAGGTAGGTATTCGAAGATATAGCCGCGCCCTGCGGATTTACGTACGTGCGAGTACTTTCCGTTTCCGCATCAATATAGACCTACCTCGTAATCTAGTGTGTAATCTACCTGTATAGCAAATTTCAACCAAAACCATTCAGTAGTTTTTGCGTGAATGGGCAATGAACATAGTCACGGTACCCTCACGAATTTTCGCGTTCAAAATATCTATCAGTAGCATGGTAGGAAGTTTTATCGTGTTCAAAGGTCGCATACAAAATTATATTATAATGCCAATAAGCTTTGCGGCTATATTGGGATAAATGATTACTATTTTGCACCTGTAAAATATATTTTACTTCGGTAAATTATCTTGACTAAGACTGTCTAGAAACTTGTTATTCATTTTATTTTTTTACCACAAGGCCTTATATTAATTAGTGTTAGTTTTACCTAAAGGTATACTTACTTCTTGTTCGAGGTATTTTAGCCGAAAGATTACGTCTGTGTCATCATCGAAAATTATTGATATTAAAGATTCTAAATTCTCATACATGTACTGTATTATATAAAAATTTCTCAAATTTATTTTTGTCAACTTTGGGAAGAGTTAACATTTAATTCTTTAAATAATGTAAATAACATCCTATTAAGTATAATGAAACTGATCGGTTTATTTCCTAGCTACAAAAATCAAGTTAATATTCATAACAATTGAAGCTAAGTATGGATTATTTCGATCTTCTAGTCTCGAAGTCACCTTGAACTTAGTAAACATTGACGAGGTGTTAAATAGCATCGCCACACAATTCTATAACTTACGACCTATTGTTTAAGTATTATAATCATTTGTACGTACTTTATGGACATAGTGTAATGTTTTTACAATTGTTGGTGTGCAAATGAATTACCGTCCTTTTCTCAAAGCTTTAAGGTACAGTTTTGCTAAGCCTGTCCTTTTCTTGGTTATGTTCGTTCGGTTTCTGCTTATTTTTACTAAATACTAGTATTATAAACTGATTAAGTAACGTACTTAATACATGTTTACTGAGAAAATCTTCTATTAATTAATCAAGTATTTAATAAATCTCTGATTAGTTAAGTAAGAATCTCGCTGTATTGTCCATGTTTATCTTCAAAGAATTATCCTTCCGCGTATAAAAATAGCAACGTCGTAACAATATTAACGTGAACGTATTTGCAAATACCATAAGTAAAACAAAACTTCTTTATTAATGTGTATAAAAACTAAAATAAAATTTCTAAAAACTATATTTATATTATTCAGTCTTACGACTGCGAGTCAGTATTACGACTGCCACCTGACTCATTGAAATCCTATCAATCTATTAGACGCTCCCATGGAATATACTTACATAAGTTTTTATGTTTATTTATGTATGTATAACAGAACGCAATCATCGCCAACAAACTGTTATACAGTTTGGCGATTTTTTTGAACTTATTGTTGTAAATGTTTTTTATGATAAATAAATAAACATATAGCACCAAAATTATTACCCTTATTTTAGCTTTGGTCGGTTAAATACATTGATAAAGGTATATTTGATATAATATACTTGGATTAAGTAAAACTGAGTCATGTTTGAGAAGCGTTTTACGTTAACCAATGACTCTAAATATTCATCATCATTTATCAGTAACCGGTAGTAAAGATTTAACTGTCACATGACGAGTTAAACGGAGTTTGCAAATAATTTTGCAATATTTAAGATGGATTGCTGTAACATTGAGATTTGAGAGAATTATGAAGGCCGATGGCCAAATTTTTTGTTTTATTTTATTTTAAATATTATATAATTACTTTAATATTATACGTAGTTTAAAGTCGTTTGTACTTTCACATTTAAGATAATGAAAAATTCTATACTTTAAAAAGAATGTACACCAATATTCTCATAGTACATAATAGGAAAACAGTAAAATCGTCATAATATACTATGCAAGTAAGATGTTATAAAAAAATAAGACCCAAGTTACCTTAAAAAGAAATTGCTAATACAGAAATAATATGCTTGAAACTTAACATAATATACGTCTAAATATCTCTAATAAAATAGTAAATCAATATGAAAAATATTATTTTAATTTATGTGTATTACGTACCTACGTATAGAACTCACAAAATCGTTCAGTTACTCAAGTTGGATGTATTTCATGTATATGGTGCCTTTCTCTCGAGACCGGATATCGAGACACGGCAAGAATGTCGGGACTAGTGATGTCACGCTGAATCAGAGTGTTGGAGATTAAATGCATTCGCTCATCTTAAGTCCTTCTGATTGTGTCATTGTTTGAACGGTTTTTAGATAGGTAGGTAAGATTATTTCTTTAAATCGTATAAGGAAAATTATGTTTAATAAAGCCAATTACAATATAATTTTAACTGGTCTCGTACATTCACCGATAAAACCTTCATTAAGTAAATGGTCTGTTCTGATTCACGATTGCCGGAATACTGAAACGCAACTTAAAATTAAGTACAACTTAAACCGGTCCGATCCGACAGTTCGCCATACAATTTTGTCAAAAATACGAGTCTTAAGGCGTCCTTAAATTTAATTTGCGTATGAGTATTTGGCCGTATATCTAATAAAAAAACAGCATGAAAATCGGTAGCGTATTTTTAAAGATTTAAGCATACATAGGGACGGACAGACAGCTAAATCCCCCTTGGTAGGTTATTTTGAGTCGTGTGTCATGCTCCCTGCGCGAGTGAGAGGTCGATAACATCTGCTGTTTATTTTTTCAAACCGCATCTCAGATAGCGACGCCACTCAGGAGTAATTAGTCTTATTAATCCTTGAGTTCAAAGTGCTTAACGTACCTATATTTAAATTTAATAGTCTAGTAAGCTTTTTCTTATGTTAAATGACAACGAAAATATATTTAATATTATTGTAAGTAAGTAGTCCTTTTATTTAATATACGTTAAGTACAGTATATTTTTCATAACATTTTTATTAAATGCTGGTGTTTTTAGTAGTAGATAGAAGTAGGTAAATACTCAATTTATTTACTAAAATTGAAAAGTTCTAAGTGTTAGTAGAAGATGTCAGAGATATTTCAACTTATTTGATTAGCTTTTGATTGAGCTGGCTTACACAATGGGATGAACAGTAATTACTCAATATAAGACTTTTGTTTCGTGATTTTTCCTACAAAACCTAAATAGCTTTAAAGAAATCTTTAAAGTCAACTGTCGACTGTAGTGTTACTTCCTCATTAAAAACAACAATATAAAATCTCATTCCAATATCGTTAAGTAAATTAAATACATTTAAATATTTTATAATATTATATGTATATACTTACTTAATTATTCATCACTTACGTAATCCCTGCTTAAATATTTAAATATTTTAAGATTAAATAAAGACTCTTAAAGACAGTTTGGCTTAGAAAATTGTTGGCCTAACGACCCTACAAGAAAGTGAAATTCGTGACGTAAGAAGACAATTATTTTTGATTTGGTAACCGCTGCTGTGTAGACCCACTAATGATATTGTGTCTAACTTTAATTAGATATACTCTCGAAGAAGCCTAATTAGTAAAGTGAAGGTTTTCAGTATTATTTCTTAATTAGATCGCGTTTATATAAGTACTTATAGATTGACCCTATAATCATTTTTACATAATTAAATTTAGCACTAATTACATTTAAAGAATAAAATGAAGCATGTAAAATATAAATTTCTCGCGGAAGACTAAACTGTGTCCTCGCTTTCCGTCCATGTGTATGTCCGTGGAGTTCTTACGAGTCATACTGGATACATAACCACCTTTTCGTGCTTCCGAAGTGGAACACACCACCCATTACAGAAACCTATTCTTCCTCCTTCTAACCTTCTACCACTATGAAAAAAAGATATGTACCTATACAGTATATTCAATATAAAAATCAAAATAAATACTTCCTTCATTATAATTATCTTAAAAGTATTCCTTAAAGTGGTACAAATTGGTAACAGCCACCTGTTGATAATATGTATA
>JADANM010006098.1:9927473-9964744 GCA_026213755.1 Eurema hecabe
TATAAACATGTTCTATTGTTATATATATGTTGACTCTTATAAACTTCCAGTCAGAAAAACATGCTCATTGACTCATGTATTTTTTTTTTAATATTTCAAGCTCCTTCCTCATTTTAAAAACTTTACATAGTTTATTACTTACCTCATGTAATTTAATAAAGCACACGGAATGCAGTGAGCAGCTATCTGCACTGTGGTGTAGGGTACATGTGACGTCTCCTCTCCGACTGCTAAGAATATAAACTTTGCTGTCCTCCCCTACACTGGCTATTTCACCTTCAAATATGTCTAGAGATGTGCATGAACATTTCGTTTTACTGAAATATGAACCATTTATTAACATGTTTGAATCACACATTTTACCCTCATATAATATTATTTGTACTCTGTCTGTTGTCTGTATAAATTATTTTATCTAAATTTTAAAAAATTAAGTTCCTGACTAAAAAAAATTTAAAATAAAATCTACAAACTTACTTAATAGAATGTAAATCTTTCCAAGATAAGATCTCCTTGAGAGGAGCTTGCCGATCATAAGGACTGATGTCAAGTATTCTAACCTCACCATTGGATATTGAAATTGCAATTTTATTTTTATCTATAAACTTTATTTCCGTCACGTCTCCAGGAACTTTATATTCAGACAATTGTCGAGGATATTCCACATCTTCATCCTCATTTATACTTTCAAAAGTCCAAACTTTAACGGAATTTTCATCATCATCCCAGCTACCGGTAAAAAAATGTTTTGTTTCTACGTAGTCTTCGGGAATCCATCTTATTTTATTAATCTTTTGGGATACAAAGGTTCCTTGAACATCTATCGACATATCGGGTGGAAGAAGTAGACTAATATAGAATTAAATTTGTAAATACTGTAATATTGTTTGCAAACTGCAAAGTGAACTTAAAACTTCGTTTAAAATATTTGACACTTATTTGACATTTGACAATAGAAACACGTCTGTGAAGTGTCAACAGGAACAAAGAGAGCAGAAATAAACATTTTACATTATATGCGGCTTTACCGGCGTATTTTATGCCTGCTTGCCAATACCGGTATAAAAATTATCCTCTGATAATGAAGGGTCTAAAGTCTAATCTACCTATATGCCAAATTTCAGTATATAACAATGTTTATATTAATATTTCAGCTTTACCGTCATTCGAAGTGTTAAGGTACCGTAAAACGGGGTGAATAAGAACTCAGGGGTAAATAGGGTCAAATCGAGGAATCCAGTTTCAAAGCCACAAAATAAAAAATAAGACCTTCCAATTTCTACCTTTTTTTTCTTCTAAAAGTAGAATATATTATCTTCTACCTGGCAGCCCCGAAGCGTTGTGAAGTTAGTAAAAGGTGTCAAAACTTAAAAATCTTATTTCAATAATATTATTAAATATTAATACATAATATTATGACTGTAGATGTGAGGTAGACTTGCGAATAATAGTTCAATAAGCTGAAAAGAGAGATACGTATCTTTCTCATCCGACGAACTATATCTTTCATCTAGTTCATCTAGTTCATTTAGTTCAATGAATGACCAGTATAAAATGACCTATTATCGTTGGGTACGCTTATATGATTCGAGGTCAACAGATTTTGGTTTCTATACTTTTTTAAAGATCATGATTTATCTATTCTATTAATTTTCTAATTTCTACTGTATACATACACACAAGTTACGTACATAAAAAAGTTAGTAGGAAAAGCCCCTCCATACACAATATATTTAGTTAAAATGGGTTCTGTGTATTATTTTGCTTTTAGCAATATTAAATAATACACGTAATTAATTCGTAATAATACGCAAAATTGCGTATAGCTTATTGACAGAATTCTGGAAAAGGGTACCGTATTGTTTGTTACGTAAAGTATATTATTGCTTGTTCGGCAACGCGAGCGATACATATCTATTGTCTCATATTTTTACGTAAATAAAAACAAAACAGCCGATAGGTGCGCTATCGACTCGAGTCTCATGCTCGATCGGTTTTTGTCGGTGTCGTTCGTGATTCATTTAGTTCTGTCTTTCAGTTCAGAAACGAAACGAGTAGTTCGGTAGCTGTAGTTCTTGAGTCAAAATGAGTGGCGAATCACGAAGTGAACTAGTGAACTAGAGATACAGTCTGTACGATACTGAACGAAAGATGAGTTGATGCTTTCCTAATGATCTAGTTCATTCTTGTCTTTCGTTCGCGAACTACCCAAGTCTAATGTGAGGTCTCTTTGTGTGAACTGTGAGGTTGCGGTATTGTCCCTTAAGTTGACCGTTTTTGGAAATTCTAGTGTTTTTTTGACAACGTGTGGAGTAAGCCAACGATAAATATCTTTAAGAAGCTACACAAAAAGTGGTAAGTCTAGATTTTACATAGTAGTTTTTGTTTGTAATGGTTTTCTTTAAAACCTCTGCGATTGTTTGTTTTTTCGAGGTGAATAAATACGGTAACCGGGTAACAAAGGACGGCTAAAGTACAAATAGAGTCGGATATATTTGGTAAATAGGGACATATTATGAAAGTTGATTAGGAACGCTAAAGTTTGAAAAGGGTCAGGGCTGCTACAAAATGAATTGACCATTTTATCGCATTGTTTTGCAGGATTTCACTTTTTATTAAAATAAGGCACTTTCATTTTATTTATTTTAGACTTATATAGAACCATGCATACAAGGCGAACTATTGAGAAGTAACAAGAGATACATAGGTACTTGTATGATTTAAAAAACAAACCTACAAACAAATAATAAAAATACGTAGTGTGTTGAACTAAAAATATATGGGTCTTCGTTATTTTATACATTTTACATTTATGGGTTTATTCTTTAAAATTTTGTACGCTTTTATTTTAACTTAAAAAAACCTGGAGGTACTAAATTCGACTGCATGTTTTTTTGTTTGATTTGTATGTGGCGCTATTACCCCGTCATTATCGTGAATTGATTTTGATGATTTTTTTGTATGATAGGATATAACATCATAGCAGGCATAAGATAAACATCTATGAAAATTTTAACAGATTTATAATATTATAACGCTATGTAGCTTTCTACAAAATATCGAAGTCGATCGGCTTTAACGTTTTTAGCGTACAAAATTTTATCGTATGTGATTCTTAAAAATGGGTATGTGAATACTGGATACCTGATTACTACAAAATAGATGGGTACTCTACTCTACCTACTAAAGTAAATAAATTGGGACGCAGCTACCTACCTAACCTTGATTGTTGTTATTTTCAGAAATGCCTCGTGTATATAAACCAAGTGGTACAAAACACTACAAAAAATATGATGAGTTCACTATGCAAGTTGCGCTTGATGAATATAATAATTCAAATTTATCACTGGGAAATATTAGTGCAAAATATGATATTCCTAAATCGGTCTTACAAAGACATAACACCAGGTTTATGAAAAAGCCAGGAGGTCAACCAGTTATAAGTGCAGAAGCCGAGGAATACATAGTCGAAAATCTTAATCATTGTGCTGTGTGGGGATACCCTTTAGATACTTACGACCTGAGGGTATTGGTTAAAGGTTATTTAGATAGATCTGGCATAACTGAGAAAAGATTTCGAGATAATTTACCTGGTCCAGATTTTGTGAATAGTTTTTTACAAAGAAACAAAAACCAAATTTCATTCCTAATTAGCCAAAACATAAAAAGAGGCCAAGTTTCCATTTCACCGCAAATTATTGAAGAATATTTTATTGAATTGGAGAAATCCTTAGAAGGAGTACCAATGTGTAACGTTGTTAACTATGACGAAACAAATTTATCGGACGATCCGGGAAGAAGAATAGTTATAACAAAAAGAGGCGCAAAATATCCGGAAAGAGTCTTAAACCATATTAAAGCGTCTACATCAATTATGATGGCAGCTGCTGGTGATGGAACTTTACTACCTTGTTATGTCGTCTACAAAGCTAAAAATTTATACGAATCTTGGGTTCAAAATGGGCCGAAAGGTTGCTGGTATAACTGTACTACTTCTGGGTGGTTCAACAATATCACGTTTGCGGACTGGGTCCGTACTGTCGCGTTGCCATATTTCAATACCAAAGATGGAAAAAAAATACTCATCGGAGATAGTTTTTCATCCCATTTGTCTCTAGACTTGATTAATGAATGCAAAGAACAAAACGTGCATTTTATTTTTATTCCTCCAAATTCGACACATCTAACGCAACCGCTGGAAGTAGCTTTCTTTAGAACAATAAAAGATGCCTGGAGGGACATTTTATTTCAGTGGAAAAAAACCGATGGCCGTACTTTACCTACTATTCCTAAAAGTGTCTTTCCTAGTCTTTTGAAAAAATTAATAAATCACATGGCAAACCAAACAAAATCAAATATACTCTCAGCATTCACTAAAACTGGCATAAGCCCTTTAAATAAAATTAAAGTTTTGGAAAGATTACCAGGAAACGCGTCTGGTGAACAATCCTTTGATGAAGATGCTCTTGATGAGACAGTAGTAACCATATTAAAACAAATGCGATATGGCACTGGAAATAACAAACCATGCACCAAGAGAAAGAAAACTGAAATAAAACCAGGTCATAGCGTGTGCACTGATACAGATGTAATCCTAAGTACTGCTAACAATAGCGCCCAGGAAGAAAGTAGCTTTTTGAGCAATGAATCTGATTTGGAAGAAAACCTACAATTATCAGAGAGAATATCTGCATCCAGTACTAATAATGAATCTGAATGTCTCGAAGACAGTGAAATTAAACCAAAGTCTACCCTCAAGCAATATTATAAACCTCAACACAAAATTGCAAAACTGATTCCAGAAGATAGAAAGAGGAAATTCAAAGGAAAAGGCAATGGACAGTACCTAAACTACGAACCTATCCAAGGTTCGTAAGAATAATATAAATAGAAATACTCTTTGTTTAAAACTCTGAAGATTAGGAAAATGTTAGTTTTTGAGATAATTATTTTTATAATACTGATTGTTCCCAATTTTGTTATTTTTATATCATGTCTAGATAAAAGATATGTTAAATTGGTTATATGGATATGTTTTACTTAGTTACCCAAATTTTACAGGTATAATATAAGGTACTATAATAAAAATACGTGATTTCTGTCAGAAATACCTAGATAATTTTTTTATATATATATACCTGAACCTAGTCTTTGCTTAAAATGATGAGTAGATTTTAAGTGTTAATTTTTGAGATGTTTATTTTATAACGTGGTTCATAATTTGCTATTTTTCTAAACAGGTAGTACAGAGTATTACTCCAAGTTATCCGAGAGATTATAAGAGATCAATCGAAAATCGTGTAATTCGAACTTTTGTGTGTAACAACCTGTTAAGTAAAATATTTATGTTATTTAATTTCTATAAAAGATTTTGGATTTATTGTATTATTTTTATTTCCAAAAAAATCAATTTACTGAAGAAAATTAATCTTTTAGCAGAAGGTAATTAGTTCTTTTTATGATTAGGAAAGAGACAACTCTACTAGTTTTTCCCAAGTTACCCATGTCTCGTTCCAGGTCACCCCACTTCAAGCTTGAATAGGAACAGCCCATATTTTTGTTAAAATATCCAAATTTTAACTAATTCTGGGGATATTTTTAACATTAACGAAAAGTATGAACTGCCGGAACCCCTTGGATTGAGTTATCAATATTGCATTCGTCCTACAACATTGATTAATTTCAGTGACAAGTTCGATTTTGTCCCAATTCACCCCATTTTACGGTACTCTATAATAATTTGTTCTCAACTGTCACAGGTCACTTGTCAGTCCAGTTCAGACCGTCAGACATATCACCTATTAATCAGCTGATCGTTTGTTTAAGAATTTGGAACAATAAGTTGTATACTTATTACTTTTCTTGAAAGAAATTACTTGAGTATTCGTGTTAAATTAAGAATAAAGCACAAAGGCAATATTATGGCTATTTTTACATTTTTATGTTTATTATTTGAGACTTGAGAGGACCCGGCGCTCTTTCAGCTCGTCCGATAAGTGATAACAGTCGATAAATGTTATCCTTATCGTATCTATTATGCTTAATTTAATCATATTGTCATCTTTATAAAACTAGATATAAGAAAAACATTTTTCGGAAGGAAAATTCAGATATAATCTTCAATAACAACTTATATATTACTGAAAGTATCACAATGTCGCGAAAAGATATTTTGTTGCCAGCAGAATCTGGTCAATATATTGCTCAGCATGCAACGCATGTTAAAATACACCAAGAAGGTTTAAAAAACCTATGTGACGAGGTATGTTTTCTTTTATTCGAAATATAATTAATAATATTGTATATTTATTAACCTAACTAATATCTCCATTCATGAAACTCCATTGGGTTTTTGCAAAAATTATAACTGAAGACCCAGATGGATGGCAGCCCTAATTTGAAGTCCAGTTAAAAAATTGATGTATTCACCTAACTATTTGATTATTTGATTTGTATACTTAAATATTAAAAGTTTAATCACAAAAAAACAATGTATATAACATGTGATGGCTACAAAGATACAATAGGTATACAATTATATAGGAGTTATGATAAGGGGAATTTTTTTAAGCTAATAATGATGAGATTTTTTTAGCAATACTTTTATAATTGTGCTTCACTCTTTTTCCAGATGTTAAAATCAATAGAAAATGAAAAATTAGCTATTCCTGATATAGGCGCAGATGAAATACATCCTTCCAAAGAGCATCCAAGAGCTGTTGATTGGGTTTTTTTGGTTGATGCACTGAACTTTTGCTTCTGGTCGAAGAATAAGGAAGAGCAATGGACTGTTGATGGACATACAGGGTACTGTGCTTTAGAGGCGGCATTGTACAGGGCTATTAAGGTGATTTTAGTAGTTCGGTTGACTTATTTATAGCTTACAATTATATTATATTGACATACTAACTTGGAACTCATATAAGTTTCATGTACATGTACTCATATATGCTTGTAAGTACCTAAAAGATAAATAGTATTTATGTATGGCAGTATGTACCAGGACGAAAATATCCCGATTTTTAAGTATATTGTTTTAGTTTTATTAGAATCCATTTATTAGTTTTGTAGAAGAAAAAAGTTTAACAAATATGAATAGATATTTGTAACACATTTTTCACTTATTTTCACATCTATTAATACTTAGGATAAGTCTAATAAATGTGATAGAAATCTGTTTTACGTTACAGAATGGTCATGACATTACAAATCCAGAATATTACTCAAAAATAACTGCAGAACAGTTATCTGATATATTCCAAGGTGACACAGATGCTACAATACCCTTATTCAAAGAAAGAATATCGGTCTTGCATGAAGTTGGTGGTATACTTCTAGAAAAATACAATGGAAGTTTCGAGACTTGCGTGGAAGAAGCAAATAAATCAGCTGAAAAGTTGCTTCAAATAGTTGTTAATAATTTCCCATGTTTTCGAGATGAAGCCCTGTATAAAGGAAGAAAAGTGTCTCTTTATAAACGGGCTCAAATCCTTGTGGCGGACTTGTGGAATTTCTTTGACAAAACCGGATGGGGAGAGTTCTTTGATATAGATAAAATAACGATGTTTGCGGACTACAGAGTGCCACAGGTGTTGGTATACTTTGGTGTCTTGAGTTACGGCAATCAGTTAATGGATAAATTGAAAGCTGGTAAGTTTTATATAAATAAAAGAGCTGTAATTAGGGTTGCCATTTCTAAAATTTGGAAACTTGGTATTATGATTTTTCAGACAAAACAGCATATTAACTAAACTTAGAGATCTTAGTCTTAAAAAACAAAAAGAGCAAAAAAATTAAAATAATGAGCATTTACTCTAAAGAGTTTTGTGTGTCCCCTCAAAATAAATAGGGTTAGATTGCATTATATCCCCAGGGATTATGATCTATTCATAGCTTAATTATAATAAATACTGTTACAATTTTATTTTAATGAAGTGATTATTGTTATACAAAATAACATTTATTTCAAGATACATTTTATGTAAAAAATATAATTTCCACAGATACACTTTTACCAAGTGGTTCAGAAGAAGAGGTAGAGATTCGAGGCTGTTCTATACATGCGGTAGAACTTCTCAAAAAGAGTTTAGAGGAGAAGATAAGAGAAAAACAAGAGAACATAGAAGTGCCGAATTCTAGCTTAATTGATTACTTCCTCTGGTGCTACCGGCGGAAACATGCCAAGGAAATGGAAAGAATTCCATATCATAAGACTTTGGGTATTTATTATTGATTATTTTATAAATGTATATGAACTGTATGTGGCGGGAATTAAGCATTAAACACAAGTAAACAATTAGAAAGAGCAAATAGTGTATTGTGGAATAAAATGACACTATTTTAAGCTGAAATTATCCAAGATTTTCTTAAGGTCAGTGTGCTTTTTCGCCGAGTATTGTAACTAGCTCCATCCTACAGTTTTGCATATATTTTTTTGTTTAGCTGTTATTTTAGTAGCTTAGACATTTTGTATTAAAATGTACTCGAATTAAAATAAGTATAATTTATTATGCCTTTCTGGGTTTATACATTATTTTAAATAGTTTATCGGTTGGTGCTAGTTTTGATATAGCATTTAAATATTTACAATAAAAGTACAAAGTACATGTAATAAATTTCATATTGTGTATTTTCATATAATTGAAGTATATTTGTTATATAGAGTATACCTCATGTAAAACAATATAAGTATTAATTTTTTATGTAAATAATGAAGTAATTAAATAAAACTCTTGCATTAGTATGAATAATTTTATTTATTCCCGCAGAGCAAAATACACCTTATCCAAAATATATATTTTGTCTACAATAAGTTTTTTATCACATTTGAATCATAAGTAGGTCTTATTGCACATACCAATAGTTCAAACCACAATTGAGAAGTCAAAGGATGAATGATATAAATAATTGTAAAAGCCTGAATTAAACGTATTTTATTAATTTTTTATTTATTTATTTTATATACATTTTTTTTTATATTTAATTACCATATTTTTGAAACGTTTTAAAATCGTAATGTCAGATCCCGAGATGCATTTTCCCGCTCTCTATTTTTTTCTTATTGCAGTTTTTTCATCATTAATTCTTTTAATTAATTTCAGAGTTTGTCTTCCACAATGATGTATTTTCCCAGAGTTTAAAAATTGTCTTGATTTTAAGCTTATGGTAACACCAAATCTACTTAATAGTTCTTCCACTGATATTTGCAAGTTTATTTATTGGAACAACATCACCCCTTAACTTTTCAATGAAACAGTAATTTACATACACGGCTAACTATACTGGAATGTCTTACAATATGTTATTTACAACTTTGGCATTCGCTAAAAAGATAACAATGGCACTAGTCTACGTTTTTACACCATAACCTAAAAAGTCCGTACGCTAAGCTTTGCTTAAACTAAAGCACCTTTTAATATTGACCATATCACTTTCTATATATGGTATCACTTTAAATAAATAAAATAAGATCTACTTTTTGTTTTAATAATTAATACATAAGCTGGGGTTCTCAGCGCCTTAGAAATGTCAAATACTTTATATTTATCTTCAGAACATAGTTTATCAAATATTTAAATATGCACCTACTCTATATAATACAGGTAAATTTGGAATGCTCAAAATGTACAAATATCAACTTATCTCGGCGTCATAGATTAATTTAAAACCCAAGATACACATCACAAACAAACTCATATTAAACTGTGTTTCTCCTTACTTTTTAGCTCTACGTTTGGTATCTTGAGATTGTATAGAAATTATTTTACCCTTTTCGGGGTATAACTTTGTCATTTAGATGAGGTTTCTGAACAATATCAGAAGAGAGGCCTCATACAAATATTCTTTTCCCAGAGGTTATACCTGTCTTTATAATAAGCAGAACTAGAAGAAATTATTTTCTTTTTGATAATAAGCAGAACTTTAACTATTATAAGCACTTAACACTAGAGCGTGCTCCGGTCTAACCCCGATGCCCTTGATTTCAATCAAAATTCCTAATCGATTTTTTTCGTTAACGTAACAACTACAAAACAAGTTTAAGGTGATCTAAACAAGTCGTAGTTACCGAATAAGATTTTACCAATTAAAATCTAAGTATACAAAATTCAGTATATAAATAATAAAACAAAATGACACACCTGAACTATCCCTATACCTTTATGTTAAAACCAAAACACTCGTATCCGGTCAATTTGAAACAGATACTACAGATAATTAATCAGTCACCTTTATTTTTACACTGGTTGCCCGACTTTTTATATGGCAATGTTATTTGCTGCTAAATTTGGATTTGAGACTTTCGAAGAAGGCTAGTTTCGTTTTTATTGTGCCGGGTTCTGGTACGGGACTGCCAGGTCTGCTGGACTCTTTGATGACCTCTTCACCTTCAGGTATTTCTTTGGCTCCTCCTGGGACCTTGATACTGGTCGGCATTGATAGTTTCAACTCTTCCCTGAATTCTTTTGAAATACTTCTTGCAGTAAGACTATGCATGTACATTTGCTTGTTTTTCTCTCCCTTAGCATCTAGAAGATTCTCTTTGCTTCGCCTCCGCCATAATTGGTGCGGCGGCTGAAATGAACATTATAAAGTTTTATCGTTTGTTTATCAGTAGCAATAGTTTTCTATCAAATTTATATGAATTTGGTGATAACAACCATTACTAACAATACAGTCATATCGTTGACTAAATGTAGAAAGGATTCATCGAATTTCCTTAACAAAAATTTAATTTCTGCCTTTTTTTTAATGTCTAATTTTAAGACTTGCATTTCTAAATGCACAAATTACATTTCTAAGCATTGCATTATGAACCATTGGTTAGGTACGATACAAAATATTGTATTTAGGTATAGGGGACATCGTTTAATTGACATGCACGTAAAATAATGCACATGTGAAAAAATATGATAGCTTACAAACAAACTACAATGTAAATTATACAAATACCATTTAACTGTTAAAAGTTGTTATTCCAACAATATGTTTAACACCTGTTTATATAATAACATGGTGAATCATAAGCTATTGTTTGTCGTTTTTCTTACTATATTATCAGCCATCTTTTCATGGCAAATTATAACATTATTATTATTTACGAACTTTTACTTAAGGCTTTATAAATAGTTATCTGTAGAAACTTCATTCGCGCATTTTAATCAAGTTTCATTGTACTTAAGATAAGCCACCCCACTCACCTTGGTTGGTTCATTCAGATCATCCATACTGACAAACTTCTTGGCTAATTCCTTAACCTTCGGCAACTGCGGTAGAATCTCATCAATCTCACTGATACAATGTAGTCTATTTTCTTTTAACTCTGTCGCGTCATCGAGTTGAACACTATAACTGCGCGTATCGATAACTTCACTTGGTATATTCTTATCAGGTGTGTCATCACTGTCGACAGCTTCGTATCGCGATACCTTATCTTCAGGTTTACATTTCACTATCTCGCCGGTCTGTACGTTATATATTTTGATAGAGTCCTCAATGCTGCTTGATCCTATAGAGTGTTCAATACTGTTGTTAGAAGGCGACTTCTCCAATTCGTTAATTTCGACATTGATAACGTCTGAGTTAGATAGAGCTATAATTTCGTCAATTTGCTTATCAGCGTCAATTAGAACCGGCTTAGCAACAAACACGGACTGATCGGTTTCTTCATAATCAATCAGTATATCGTTCTTATCATCTGGGATTGTTGTAACTGATTTTGGTTGTTCTTTGCCACCGAATTTTGTATACTCTTGATTCGCAGCAATCGTGTTGAATTGTTTTATTAATAATTCCTGAAAATTTACAAAAGTTATACTTGTTTGTTTTTTAACTAGCTTATAAAAATAAAATGATTAGGAAGGTGAAATGAGTGGGTTTCGAGTTTTGGCCCCATTGTGATTTATATAGGTAACTTATTCATATTATAGATCTAGAATTCCATTTAGTAATTATAATTAGAGGTGATACGTGTAAGTATTGCGCAGGCAGGTTAGGTTGTTTATTTGAAGCGGATGCTGTGAGCGCGTCTGAAATTGTGTGCAGCAGAAAGTATAGAGTTAGTACGCCATAAGCTTCGTTAGTCAAAATTCATTCACCGAAAACTCAACTCACCACTAACTGCTGGTGGATTACTGTCGGAACGACTGAAATATATCAAGGGCACGACTATTTGTGCGTTTAGTATTAATTGTGCGGAGTGCTGTTAGTCAGCTGATTACTGGCATGCCAACCGTAACACTCGGCCGTGTCAAAACGAAGATATATTTTAGAACAAGATGCCTCTATCCGATTAAACATTAGACTATAGAGAGTATGGGTTATAGCGGCTATGTAGGTATCGTACATAGTAGAGAATGATACAGGGCCGTAAAACTATCTACGTCATGCCGGTGCCGCAATCTGAACGGACATCACCATAGGTCTTTGTGGAAGCCTTTGCTCAACCGGAGACTTCCACCGAACGTGAAATCGAGGGCCGGCCGGCGCTTGGAGCGCAGGGTGCTACTGCGTCTAACTTTATCGTACGATTCGAAGGTGTCCTCGGTGATTTCGGGCTTCGGTATTCTAAGTCTAACTATATCCTCGTTTTCGACGGAACCGTTAGATCTACCGGTGGGTCTTACGGGGGTGGGGTGGCGGGCGGGCGCGGCGGGGTCGGGGGGGTGTTCGAATATGGGGTTGACGGCGAAGTTGGGGCTGGCGTGGCGCGGGCGGAGCAGCGCGCGCGCGAGGCTGTGGCGCAGCGCGCCCGCCTCCAGCTCGCTGAGAGAGCTTCTCGCACTTACGGGAGACGCGAACTCGCTATCGAAAGCGTCGAGGCTGCCCGACTTGCTCACTGAGCCCACGGAGCTCGTGTCGCTAAAGCTCTTCTCGCGCCCGCCTGATGATAGCTTCGCCTCTTTGATGTAATAGTCTCGCCCGTAACTGCAAACACGTGATATGATTGCAATTAATCGTTGATGTCAATAATCTTATTAAGATTTAAATTATCGATGGATTAGGTGACTCAGGTTAAGTATTGTGTCTTTCGAAATATTATTTTGTTTCTTTTGTAAATTATAATACCTCAACAAGTGAATTTTCATAAATCACAAGTTTATTAGAAAAACTATCCAGATATCAATAAATATCAGGCAAGCAACATGCATAATAAAGCATCAACTAACCGTTTGTACTGTGGTACTTCTTCAGCGAGCACATCTTTCAGTATCCTCGGCGAAGGGCTCGGCGACCTGCCGTTCATCCGCAAACACTCCGTAACACTTTGCCTCATAACAGTATCATTAACCTTCTTCTCAACTTTCTTTGCTACATCTTCGTTGGACGCAAATTTGTCATCAAAACTATTTTTACTGGTTATGGTATCGAATAGTGACGAAGCGCTTTTAGTTGATAGTCGTTTTTGTATTGCTTCTGGTGAATAAGGATTGTTTGGCATCTCGACGTAATTTAACCACTTCTTGCGTTCCCTGTATGCTACGGATCCTGGAAATATGAATACAAAAATGCTAAGTACTTAAACGTATCAGTCCAATCCTTATCCTGATCTACTATGTTCTTGGATGTCTTGGTCTTTAAAGGCAAAAAGTAGGAAAAATCTATTTACCTGGAATTAACTCATCATCGGTTCCATTGGTTAGTGGTTTCCTGAAATTAGAATTGAAATACAGTTTAAATAAAAATATATTTAGTCTGAGCGTTAATGTAGAACTTTCTTCTTATTTTTTCCGTTGACTCGAGAGCATGCAAATAAATAATTAATAGTCAAAAGGACATTTACGAAGCTAGTTCCTTGCTTACAGCCCATCATGACTAAAGGGTAGTAACAGATAAATAGTACTTTTTATACCTACACACACATATGAATAATAGTAGGGTTACTTACGCAATCGGTTCGTCTTCAAAGTGCTTTCTACGCAGGCTGTCTGCATATCTCTGAACGGGGACTGTCACCGTTTCTTCATACTCCCCTTCGCGTTCGTGACGACTCAATGTATTCATGTTAGGTGATTCTATAAGAAATATCCCTTCTATTAACTAAAAATCCTGTTTATTTTATAAAAGGTAACGTTTGAGAGGTTTGTTGTGTTTTTTGCCCTTTTATGCGAAAACTACTCATTGATTTGGCAGATGTTTTCCATGCAGACTTTATATTATCACAACGAAAATTCTCGGTCAAACTGGATATGGCTAGTTAAATATACAAATGAAATACTTATAGATAAAAGATAATTGACAGATTTTCTAATAAATATATAACAAAACCCGAAAAGAGGAAACCATGAAGAGGATGATTTTCTATTAAGATTAATTGTACGCACCTTTATAATTGACAGTATCAGTCTCAAGGCTGTCGGCTGTTATCTCCTGTGAATGATCTAAATCACCATTGAAAACAGTTCGGTGTATTTCCTCCTTTAAGTTGAATTCAGTTTTTTCTATCGGCCCACTGTCAACACCGACTATAAGTATAGAATCGTGTGTATGGTCTCCGTTCTGCTCATTTCCGTTTACTATATTCTTAATTACCGCGTCCGGGTCTACTGCATCAACTGTATCTTGACTATTGGAGTATTCCTTATATATCTTTTCGAATTCATCATTGCCGTCGACAAGCATGAGCGAGTCTGGTTCAAAGTCCAACTCTTCCACTTTGAGTTTACCGCCAATAACATGCTTTGAGTCTAGAACTTTCTGCATATCACTTTTGTATTCTACTTCTTGTTCGTCAGTCTCGCTTGCGTTGTCGGAGAGGTCGGTCGTGTCGTCCGCGTCTCTATCTCCGATGAGCGCTCTGTATTCAGTGTTGGAGTTCGGTACCAGCATAGGTACGGGTACCGACTGAATGTTCTTGATCTTCTTCTTTTGGAAGAGCCAGTTTTCCTCCCAGGAACCGTCGATTGCTTGTATATCGCTTCCGGATACTTCATCGAAATCTCTGTCGAGGTTGTCTGAAATAAAGATTACCATTTATAATACAAATTGATGACTAATACTACATCAGTATTAGATAGGAAAAAAATATGTTTCCCACCATTTTCATGAACAATATCGCCTCCATATTCAGGGAATGGCACTCGCCGAGGCAGCTCTACTGCGTCATCAGTGGCTTCTCCTTCTTCCCAATCAGATACATCTTCTTCTACGCGATGCTGTAATGAAATATTAACATCAAATGTATTATTTAGATTGTATCTTCAATTATATAGTTATGTTATGCCGCTAATCGTTATTTAACGGTACATAAATTTTGTGGTTGGATTTATTTTTATTGAAACAGTTTATTTGGCGCGATAGCTAGCAAAGCCATGGTGTTAGCCAAGAATTAAAAAAAATAACAATATAAATGGTAGCTTCTTTATTTAGAGAATTGAATTCTATCTCAAGGTCCACAATACCTGCTTGTTTTTCGATAAGAAAACTTGGACCCAAAGTATCAAAGCTCAAATACGTTTGGTCTAAGATTGGATACAACAACTCACCGTGATGGGGGATATCTCTCTCGTGTTCCTCGAGTGCAAGGAGCGCGGAGGCGACTCCTCTGAAGGTGAGGGGCTGGCACTCGCCGAGTGGATGCCACTACTCCGTCCGCCAGACCCGCTCTCAGTTTGGTACCGTTCAATGACCTGCAAATTAAAAGTTTATACTTAATAAATGTTTTAACAAAAGGAACATTTGAGCAAGTATAAATTGTGTTACTGCAACGAGCTACTATTACAGTATACGAAAGAGTTGAGGCTTTATAGTGACCTTCGATCCTTCAGGGATACCCTATGAAAAAGGCAGTGACATTTTTTTAAATACCCAAAACAATGATATACAAAATTTCAAACTCTACTCATAACTGTGGTCATCGAATAGATGAGAAAATAAATGTCAAAGTGAAACCACATTTTAATTTTTTTATAATCAAATTAAAACGTACGAAAAAGTTGGGTTTATTATTTATTAATAATTTTGTATCGGCATAATGCAATAATCATTTACCTTCGAATTTCCTATCGTCATTAATGTATTAATAAATAGATACATAATATCTTAATTATATGTTCTTTTGGGTAATAATTAGCTGTTGATATGCAATCGAATGATTTCAAAAGCTGATTAGTTATCAGACAAGCGGTTTTAGAGAATATTGCGCTGGGTCGAGGTCCCTTTGTATTGTCGATTTAAAGGATTATCGATCAATTTAAATTCAACCTTTGATTAGTTAAGAACTGGAATATTTATAGATCTATTATGATTGTTATGCTTTGACAACTAGCTTTTTTTTAAAATGTGATATTCGTTGATCCATGCAACCTGGAAGCATTTTTAGAATCTGATTTTACACTGAGTTTATTGGTAGTTAAATAAAATTTTTGTTTTAATATTAACGTGATTTTGATGATATTAAGCGCTGATTGCTAACATTATATAGTGTATGTAGTATCTATGTATTACACAATATTGCCACAAAATTTAGAAAAAAAACAATCATACAACATACATATTATATCACATAACAACATAATATGTTAATCGTCAAATGTCCGGCAAAAATAACTGAGAACTTTTAACTAAATCGAGCTATTTAGATGGTTCCTATTTAATTTAAAATCTTGAGTTTTCCATGTTTTCTTAAATAGTCCTATTGTGCCTGTAGTATTCATGAGAAAACAGTATTAATTTTAAGTCATTCTTCGTTAATTTTTATTTAAACTAGCAACACCGAGGTTTACCTCCGCTTCCGATCCGCCAATTTCGTTCATAGTTCGACTTATTTAGTATTGTAGCTTTTATTTGTTTAATTGTCCGTTTAATGTTTGATCACACGGACCTGCGCGGTAACTGACTGTTTCTGTCGTAACGTCTATTTAGGGTTGACACTGTTCACTTTATTATTTAGTAAAAAAATATTTTTTCAAAATACATTTCTAACGTAAATTATAAATCCTTATTTTGTCTCTATTTTGTTATAATATTTTTTTTTGTTATAAAAATGACGTATTGAATAAATGATTGTATACTCTAGAACATCTCTATATTATCGCTCTATAAAACGTGATTACATGTACCTATGAAGTATCTAGTATCTATAAATAGACTATCAATATTACCAATGCACAATATTTAAAAACAAAATATGCGTACCAAACAATGCGTGCTATGCAACATTCACGTTATGTTTACCGAAAACATCACGTTCCTAGCTTCAAATAAAACTTATGTAAAAACACTATGACATCGCAAGGACTCACCCAACTAATCACATACAAGAGAAAGACGAAAAAACAGCTGTACAACGAAGATAACATGATGCACAAGCACTGTTCACGAGCACACGAAAAAACACGCCACAATCACATAGTAATTAATGCGAAAGTATAATAAACTTACCATTTCTTTATTGGACTCGGACATAGTCTCACAACGACGTATTATCGTGATAACAGGTGTATTATCATTGGATACTGGAATATCGATAACGATAAATCAAGTGTTTGGTTTTTTGATCCGGTTTAAAGGGCGAGTGGACTATGCCTATTTCGGGTTTAGGACAGACTGAGCTCGGTCTAGTAATGAGATGGAAAGATAGCGATGATCAATCTGATACAATGCGATAAAGGGAAATCTTATATCGGAGAGAAAAATCGGACCTTATCAGTACAAAACGACCACATACAAGATAAATTCATTATAAAAACATTGCAATGTTTTAAAGATGATCGATTTAAAGGACTTTAGGTTATATAATTATTATAATAGTGTCAAACATTGTTGAAATTATAGTACATACTACATAATATATGTCCTGTTATATAGTATATTAAATTTGCTTATAAAATCCGACAGTTAGAAGTAATATTTTTCTTAATCATAAATTACTTGTAGCGAAGTGTAATAATATATTTAGATTATTCTTGAATTATTAAATTTCCTATAATATTCGTTTTATATAACATATTTCAAAGTCAAACAGTAAGAACATATAAAAAATATTCGTTTCGTCATTCTTATAACCCTAGTGGTGACAACCCTTAATAAAACTAATTTGACGCGACATGCTAACGTGTGTCGCTGCCTTTATACGGATTCCCCGATGTAAAGTAAGCAAAGAGTACAATCTGTCTGCCTGTCTGTCTGCATTTTGTATCTATGGATCTTTTATTTCTTAATAACTAGCAGCATAGTCAATCTATATACTAGATGCAGCTACTCTATCAAGATATTTTAATCGATCATTTATCGATGATCTATAATCTTCTAGAATCCACATTATAGGTTGTCATGGATTGCCTTATAATCTTTTTATATCTAATGAATGACTTTACTGGTTTATAAACTTCAAAAGGAATTAGGTAAGAACGACCTTGAGTTTAATGAATCGATTTGGTAAGATCCTTAATACCTAATACTACCCCGCCAAAAAACCATCTTAAAGTGTATACAGGAAGATGAATTTTTTTTGTGCGGAAAAGAGATCTCCGTAAAGCACATTATTTTATCCTATTTTGTCCCTTTCATTTCATGATTATTGTAATAACTCTGCAGTTTTCCGCCAAAACGCAAGGAAACCATAGGCTATATAATAATAATATTTTGACAGTTCTTAACCTATAATTACATTTTTTAGTATATTTCTCCCATTTAGTGGGAAGGCAAAGGGACAAAGCCCATACAGCCACGTCTTTAGTTATATTTTTCTTTGTCTTTTGTAAAGTGATAGTGAGCTTTACAAAAAACCCTCGACGAATCTTGGAGCAATCGGAACGGCGCTACTAAGCGCTCTCAAATGAATTCTTCATTTCTTGGACACTTATTAGCTAGTTTACTGCATGATACACTATCACAATCATACATTAAATCACTTTATGCACCAAAAAAGGAATATTCAATCGAGATTACATATAGACGCCGCACGATTCCCGCCAAAACTCCCATATAATTACGGATGCAAAGAGGTCGACTATAAAAGAGATTTTATTCAATTTTCTCGTCAACAAAACACGAAAATGAAATCAAAACAATGCGTGATCAAAGTGCGTGATTAAACGTAATATTTATTTACGTATATTAATACATTATCATTGTTGTTATATCATGTTTTTATTAATCAATCAAAGTAACATTTTGTGGTAATATTTATGTAATTTTCAAGTAACAATTAGAACGTTTATCTTTACTTTTTGAGGTAATCGAAACCACTTTTTATGCGAGCATTGTGTACATTAGTAATTGCAGTTAAGTTTAGTAATAATTACCGTAATTGGTTAATTAATCGGTGCAAATTGTGTAAGTTACCGTCGATGGAATTTAAGTATTGTTCAAATAGTGTGTTGTCTTTATCGATATTAACATTTATAAGACATAACGCACTAACAGTGACCCTGCCGGCTGCCCTTTCCCAGAATCGAATCTAAGGTTTAAGATTTTCTCATTGTAAAAAAAGCCGCCTCATTATTACACATTATCATGTGTGTGTGTGTGTGTGTGTGAATGTGTGTGTATGTGTCTGTGTGTGTGTGTGTGTGTGCGTGTGTGTGTATGTGTGTGTATGTGTGTGTGTGTGTGTACCTTGTTCAATATGGCTGTCGCCAGCAGATCCTCATACGACGACTCCGTGGGTGTGTGCGGCTCGGCGGCGTATCTCGCGAGCGCGGGCAGCGCGGCCGCCTCCTCCACTACGCGCGCCACCAGGCGCTTGAGCTGCGCGTGCGCACCGCTCGCGCCCGCCGAGTGGCGGCTGTGTGTGTGCGTGGCTGACGGTTTTGGTAGATCTGTGGAAGAAGAGAAAGAATAATAAGACTTTAAAAAGATATGAAAACTATGACTAACTAGCAGTAACTCGCGGGTTTACCTGCGATTTTCCCGTTTCTGAAACAATTCCGGAATGGAAAGTATTCTATGTGTTAATCCAGGGAATCACCTATCTACATACCAAATATCAACTAAATCGATCCAGCCGTTTTTGCGTGAAAGAACAACAAATATACATTCTCACAAACTTTCCAATTATTTTTTACAATAGTGCATAGCAAAGTATAAGTAATTCTAAATAATTTCTTCATTAATTCAGTGTTAATAATAAATAAATAAAAATAAAAAATACTTCATTAACAAACACAAAAAAAGAAAAACATACACAAAGAGTAAAAATAATCTTAATAGAAAAAATCACTGTGACCTACGGATGGACGGCTGGACTATGACGAATCTTAATGGGTTCCATTTTTTGCCATTTGACTATGACACATGGAAACCTAAAACCTACCGGCGCAACTGTCGACTAAATACAACATTAATTAAAAACAAATTACTTTCCCCAAAACCATACGTTACGCCTTATACCAGCTCGATGTATGCATATGTGTTTAAAATGCTAATTATGGCAAAGCTTCCCACAACAATAACAAGAAGAGAAAGATCGCGTTCTCATAGGTTCCTCGAAAGCGACGTGAATATAAAATTAATTTGCCAAATAGTATTGTGATGCAAATGAGTAATTCAATGAACTACCGAAATTCTGCGCTCGGTACGGAGAAATTTGTAACTATTCTTGTAGTTATAGGTACATTTTTTACCGCGTGAAATACAATTTTTTAAGTTTTTGTGACAGGTAACATAATGCTCATTATTATTTACGAAAACTACATTTATTTTGATACTTATTACATTATTTATAAAAAAAACAATTTTCAAAGCAAAAAACAAATTTGTTTAGCACAGGAAATGATTAAATAGTTATTTCATAATTTTGAAGTTAGTACCAGGTTATTTTATTAGGTAATTAGTGCATTACCTATTAAAAAAGGAATGAAAATCATATAATTTATATTAAAGCGTCAGACAGAAACATTAATTAAGAATAAGTAAAATTTAAAAGATTATAGAGCTTATGTCCTTCTCCCTCGACGAGAACGCGGTATTTCTAAAAGGAGTTATAATTGCAAAAATTAGAGAAAATTAAAAAAAAAACCTGACGAATGACAACGGAGTCTTGGTAATTGTAATTTTACCTTGGGTTCTAATAGTTTCTTCTTTACTTAACTCGCAATAAGATGAAATATTATGTTTTTTAATATAGCAATTAGCATATTGAAGATAATTGTTTTATATTATTATTATAATTGTGTATAATAATTCTTGAAGGAAACTTTGGCCTCAATTATCTATTACATAACTATGGTGTTGTCATTTAATTTTATGTTTATTTGCGTATCATTTAAGTACGTGGTGTTTAAACTGATCAAAAAATGGACCCAATTTTAATATTCTTATCTATACTAATATTATAAAGAAGTAAAGTTCGCGTGTTTGTTAAATTGTAAGGGGTAATCTCGGGGTCTATAGAAGAGATTTTAAAAATTCTTTCACCTATAGAAAGCCACATTATTACTGAGTGTCCTAGGCTATATAAAAACAGGATTGTTAACAATAGGCCCAACGATGTGGGCACGGGTCCGCTAGTTAGTTATAGGTATTTCATAGTGACATAACATGATATAAAGCTAAATTAAACCAAGATAGATTTGATTTAATTAACTCATTCATTTATGCACATTTAGTAGTTATAACTTGTAACATGGTAAGTAGTACATATAATTAAGTGATAAATAATTGAAACAAAATGCTTCACATTTTAAAAATGTCACAGCATGCATTGATAATGCTAATAAGCTCTAATAGCTTTAAATATTTAAATTAAAAACGAAATCAAATACATTTTTATCCACATTAATTTTATTATTAATTTAACCATTAAATATTTTAATAGTTTTTAAATAGATTGTACTATGTAGAAGCTACTAGAATATTGTCCTCCATAGTTACCTGCTATATTAAAAAAAATCTACACAAAAAAAACTTTAACTGCATTTATGTATGTACGAGTATTTTCAACAAACAACGTTTTAATATTCGATTTGATTACTACACGGTAATTTATAATTAAGAAGCTACACGCAATATCTTGTTGCCAAAGAGCAAAAAGACCCGTAGTAATCATAAAATTGAATGTCATTTCGGTTGCTTATCGACATTGACCTTTGTTGCGTATTGTTCAATGTAAAATATATAATGTGTTAAAGATTTGTGTATATTCCCATAGTTGGACATCTCTCATACATTCTTACGTTTAATTTTGTATGCTATCTCGTATTTTCGCAATGTAGAATCGGTTTCTCGTTTTAAGTGTTCGTTTCGGTACAGAAAATTCTCATTTTATTTGATACTAGCTGTTGCTCGCGACTTCGTCCCCGTCGGATCTATTTCTATTATTATGTTATAGTGAGTCAATCTTAGAAAATAGATATATACTGTCGCTTTTTTTTTAGATAATTTAAAGAGGAATAAATCTTTCATACATATTATTTTTGTATCTTGAACCGTTTTCGCAGCGCACGCAAAGGAAGCCCTCAAAGATGAATAATTTCCCCCGTTTTTTCCATATTATCCATTATATCTTTACTCCTATTAGTCGCAGCGTGATGTTATGTAGCCTAAAGCCTTCCTGGATAAATGGTCAATTCAATAAAAAAAGAATTTTTCAATTCGAACCAGTAGATCCTGAGATTAGCGCGTTCAAACAAACAAACAAACAAACTCTTCAGCTTTATATATTAGTATAGATATGTTGTAGCTAGTTAACTTAGCTAATTTGAAAAGTTATTTCGAAGTACCTCTACCATTGGACATTTAAAGACCGTGTTTGCTAAATGAAAGCGTTAATCTTTGCGCGTAAATATTAGTAAGGATTTGTAATCTTTGGAAAATGTCTTGCCTGTAAAAGTAGATAGAATGGAGTACCGTGATACGGGAAAATCAATACTTTTAATCAATACTTTAAATAGAAATTAATGTCCATTCTGAAATGACACTCAATAATATTTCTTATGAGATACCATTACCTAACCCCGGTTTTCTTCGAAGGGTGATATCACTACAGGCGATTTAGCATAATAAGTACAACCGAATAAGAGAAATCTCTCTAAGCTTTAGGTATGATTTAGGTCTCTAAGCAAGGCAAGTTTTACTAAAATCTTCATGTGAGGAATATGTATTCACTTTATATTCATTAAAGTTAACCTTGTTTAAAAGTATTTCTTTTACGTAAATACCAGTTACCGTCATTTACCGATAAAGGAGCTTTTCAATGCGTCATAAGGAAATGACTGTATTGACATCGAAAATTGTTTTTATTTTCATAGCAAACATGTTATAGTGATGTAGGAATGTTTTAGCAGTAGGTACTTAATATATCTGGAGAAACCTGATTTAGCCAAAACCAGAATTAAAAATACTTCCTTGTGAATGCATTAATTTCGGCTATCTTCAAAAGCCTTATAATATGTATATAAATAGATTATGTTTCATAACCTTTAATTAAAAATCTTTGGTCGCAATTTTAATTCCTTTTAGTAAATTTTATGTAACCTGACGTTATATAATAACTTTATATTGGCCTAGAATTTAATGCATTCTATGTAGGTAACTGAGTGTGCAAAATAGACTTCATCTATTTAAGATTATTATTGTATAAGTATATAAAAGTATTTAAGACACAAGTATAAAATGACTTGGAGACCTGTTGGCGTAGTGGTATTATAACTACCTTTTAGCCCAAGTGCGGGTTCGATACCCACACTAGAAAAATATATTTGTCTCTTTCTGGGGTCTGGGTGTTGCTATGTACATATACAACAGTTTCATAACTAAGATTTCAAAAATCAATTTCTCGAAAACTGTGACTTTCTACGACTTGCCGTTTAAGGAGCACGCTTATAATAATAAGAACTATTAAAATAAAATTTACAACGCTCCAATCGATCGTAGGTATTGTATAGTTAAATAAGTTGGTTGCTCTTATGGTATCTTTAAGACTCGATTTCTCAAAAACTATAAATACCGAAAGGCATTTTTATAAGACGATTAACTATCAATTTTCATTAAAACCATCATTTAATTCGTGCACCAAGAGATATCTTCGATAGAAGCCAACCCACAAAAAGTAAGCCTACGTACATATTTACAAAAGAAATTGCGTACCTACCATCTTACGTCGTAACAGCACTGTCAACCTTAAAATAGTCAAACGCAAATCTCTATAAGATCGACTTACCCAATATTTCTTCAAGCCAGAAGCAAGACACGTACAGGAAGATGGCCACCCCCAACCAAAACCCGATCAGAAGAACAGCGAGATACTCCAACATTTTGATATCACACACAATTTATTTTTTTCACCACATTATACTGAGTTTACATTATAATTAAACGTATTATGTTATGCGTGTGTACAAACTGTAAATAGATATCGTATAAATTTGCATTTTTAGTTTATTGTGTTGTGACATAATATTATTACATTTTTGACTAAATGTGTCTGTAACGTTGTGTTTATATTGTCTTTGGATCTGTCTAGATCCAACGCTAAAAGATGTCATATCTTAGGCCCTAAAAAGTATAAATGTATCTTGATTACTCTATAGACTCTACTGTTACAGAAAATGGACGATCCACGCATAAACAGGGATAGAGTCAGATATTTTATAAAAAAATCCAACAATATTTTCTAACAACCGGAAAGATTAGAATTGTTATTAATGTATAGTTATTGATAATTACGACTATAAATTATAATTTAAACTAAGCAATGAAGATAATTTTCCTTCTTTTTGACTAAATAGTTTAAAAAATCGGAGTCACGGGTGCTCTTGCGGACTCTTCCAAAAGTTTTACATGAATGAAAAACCAAACTTTATTTTAGGGTCTTAATTGTAAGTTCTATACAAATACTGCTCATCTTAAAAGACCAATCTTTTTTTAATAGTACTGCAATCTAGAAAATGTAATCTATATAAGGTAACTGCCATTTATATAAAGTTGTTAATTGCGTAACACATGTCGTTATTTAAGAGCAAAGATCGTAATTATTTTTATCAAGATTCAAATATTAAATTCTCGGCCATGTGCATGTATGAAGAATTTTAATGTATTTTTCATAGTTAGTGACTCATAAAATTATATTAAAGTTAGAGAGGCTCTTCTGAGCTTGTTAACTTCATATATTTAGGTCAAAGAAACGTTTAATAAAGTAGTATGATGAGATGATATCAGTACCCTTTATGGTGGATAGTATGTGTTTCTTTTATTGCCAAAAGAAATTACCATTTATGGAGGCTAAGTCCGAGAGTCCCGGAAAGTTTTAAGGTAGGTAATGAAGCAAGACGGTACGCATAAGTCTGATAAAATCTATGGTCCCTTAACATCGGGGTACCTTATAAAATTCCAACTTTTTAAAGAACGCTGTAGATATGTAATTTACATGAATATATTTATGTGTAACGAAGAATCAAAGGTACCTATTTTCCAAAGCAAATAAGAACAGTAAAATTTCAAAGATTATCCTTATTAATTTGAGCAACTTTTCTCTATTTCTATGTAAACAAAATGGACACATATGACGCACCTATCATCGACATTTTGTACTTATATGTAAATATTATGTGACTAATTCTTTTCTTTAAAAGGACATAACGCAGTTGGTTTAACAATCGCCAATATATTAAAGTCGTGAATATTTACTCATAGATGGTGTAACACAATGTATTAAAATATTCATTAAAAGCACGATTGCTTCTTTATAGAGTCTTTCTTCGTCGTCAATTATTACTTAGTTAATAGACCCGTTATTAAATTATTTATTCCAAGTTAAGACAGGAAGAGTCGAGCTAGTAGTAGAAAGTAATAGTTTCATAAATAGAAAATTAAATTTAAAATGTTCAATGAAAATAAATAATGAAACGATAGTTTAATTTTTCACGAAGAATCTATTGAAAATTGACCCATAATGGGTTTTCTTATTTATTTACTAGCTGTGTCCCGCGGTTTCCCGCGCGTGATTCCCGATATCTTTTAAGTTGGATCAAACTGCACATGGTGTGCAAATTTTATTATAATCGGTTAAGTGGTTTAGGAGTCCATTGAGGACAAACATTGTGACACGAGATTTATACATATTAAGATAATGAAGCGTTGCAATAAAGCGTTGGTTTTAAGCAAATTGTCGACTTCATTAAATGAATTTTAAATTTAGCACATTACAAGGAAAGACTTCTTTCTTAAACTAATAAAACATTTTACAATTCATAATGCTGAAAGATTGTTGAGAGACGAAACATTGTTGACTTCCTCACAAGGCTCAGTCTGTATCGAAGGGGATAAATAATAAGTAATTCCATATAATTTTAACGTAAAACTCTACACAGAACCTCATACTTAGAAATACCTAATTCATAGTAAATTGCTTAATATAATCTGTCAGATTATCATTGTCGAGACAACGCAAGCCAAAGGTTAGCTGGGTTCAAATGGCACGACAATCTTGGGAGATGGCAACGTAATTAAGTGAAAACCAATAATATGTTCAATGCAGTGTATTTCAATGTAAAGACGAGCTTAGTAAGTAAGCTAAGCTTATATTTTTATTGCTAAAGTACGTTTTTGTTAGTGTTTCACTTTACGTGGATGTGGTACGATTTTTAGCGGAGATATACTTAGTTATTTTGTAGTTTAATGTGTATTTAATAGTTACGGAAAAAACAACATATAATATAGAAAAGAATAGAGTGAGAAAGCTGAGTTTTACAAAGTCTTATGAAAATAAATCTACAATAGAACATCAGCCATCTTTTACCATTGCTTTATAGTAAATGACTTCAACCACAACGTTCTGTGTCGAACTTTTTGGTTATATCTAAGGTAAAAAGGTCAATTATTTATAGATATGAATCTCCTTATACTAAGTATTTCATATTGTGTAATGTATCAAACACTCTTCATACGATATTTCATAGATACGTATATAGACATAGGACGTCGATATACCACGATACAAAGAATGGAAGGAAACCCATTACCACACTGGCTCGCGGACAAAAAGCTGTTTTTCTATTTCCTTCGACCATACATAGACTATACATCTAATAATACTTTCTATTTGCCATGTGTAGGGCCTGTCCACTTGTCCAGATTAACACTTTCGCCTTCGGTTCAATGGCTTTACTCCGAAGTTTCCACATGAGACACATATTGTTAGGTAATGTTCTATGTACTGTATAGGATTGTGTGATGCAAATTGTGAAGTCGATTTTGAAGGGTTAGAGAGGTCTTCGCTGTGAGATTTAGTAAGAGCTTTTGCACAAGGCTTAATAATTAGCTATACTTTTTTATCCAAAGCCTTATAAAAAAATGTTTATGTATTGTTAGTGGTATTTAAGCTATCTTCAAAATATTAGTATTAACCATGGTAAGTATAATTGAAATAATATAAGCACTAATGCGTAGAGAGCCTCAAAAATGTGTGTGAGCAAAGTTTTCGTTTAAGAACTTATTTACATCTAGCTGTGCCCGCGATTTCGCCCGCGTAGAAAAGTGACTTTGTGCAGCATTTTTGAAAATGCCTAACCCGCGCCAACAAACGTTCAGCAAGTTGAACGTGATTCTTTAAATTGCCATAACTTTTTTATTTATCAACCGATTAACATGATAATTAAACACTAAATGTTAAATGAAGCTTACCAAAATATATCATCGAAAACCCCATCTCGATAGGATAAGCCGTTTCTGAGATTAGCGTGCTTTAGATGTTCAAAAAATCATTGTTTTGGGTTCTATTGCGTTAATGAATGTCTCCTATAATAGTTTTTCTCATATATATTCCATGTACAGACAGCGACTCGTAACGTTTTTATTATATGTATTGATTGATGATAAAAATGTATAAATAAGTAAAGTTATAGCAATTACATTAAAATAACTAATTCAATGACAATTAAATTCAATAATTTATACATAAATTTCATTAAGCTGAGCTTTTAGACATGAAAAAACTTTATTTTGCTCTTGTTAATGCGTTTGCTATTAATACAGATAAACTCTAAGATTAGATAAGATCACATTTTTTCGCAATTACCACTAACCCAACCCACTTACAAGCGGCTAACACAAATATTACACCTTAACTACATATTGATTATCGCAATATTGACAAGCAAAGGCCGATTGCTTAAGTTTTCTCTTAGAGCAACGGCCGTACGTCGAGAATCGAGCACAAAGTGCGTTCACTTGCAAACCGCCATTGAGCTATGTGCAATAGCGCCGGTCAATTCGTCTTCCGTTGCGTAACTTTGACAGTGACAGCTTATTTTTTTTTAATTCGTTTTTAATTGAGGTTGGATGCGTGTGGCTGCAGCCTTGAGCTTTGATCGTAATGCTGGCTGGTTTTTATGTCAAATAATTTTGACTACATTTTTTTTTCTATTTTTGTTCTTAATATTAAACTACGCTTTTTTTAATGTTAATTTATAATACATTTAATAAATCAAAAAGGGGCCAAATTTTTACTCAGAAATACACTAGGACTTATATGTTTGTGAATAACAAATAAGTCAGGTGACTGTTTTAAGGAAAATTTACACTTAAGGTTTTACCGGAGCGTATTATACAATCTTTACACGTTACAGACGAGGCAAAATCTAGGTTTATAGTTGTTGAAGGTATTCAATATTCGTACTTAAAGTTATCACCGTTTTGAATTCCGTTACTGGGCCACATACTTCAAGTAAACGTTTTATGTTATTCTTGACTTAAATTCAAATTAAGTGCCACCGAATTTTTATGTAAATAATTCGTTTAATCTTGTAATTTAAATTACAATACGTGTAATTTGGCTTTCTTTCTCCCTAACAACAATTGCTTGTTGTTTCTTATTTAAATAATAGATTATATACGAAACCTAAATACGCAAACATATCACTGTATCAAACGTCTTAATGTTTCACCTGTTTGCTTATTCGTATGACATTATACAAAATATATAATAATTATAAGAGTTATCGTAGTCACGTGTCTCCGAGTCCGACCCGTGCCGTGAGATGGTGTCTTGGTCTTTAGAACTCCGACCTACACTCCTCCGACTCCGATACGTGCTCCCCCAGGCCAATGGATATCTTTAGAGGATTTCCAAACAAAAAGGTGTTTAAACACACTTTGACAGAAAGCCAATGCCATCTATATCTAATAGATGATGATCCTAGATATAATTTATTCTTAATAATAATAATATTTATTGCTAAAAGAACCAATACATTGGTAAGCAATAAGCTCCACACAACCATAATTCTAGATAAAACATTAGTATTTAACATTAAATTACATTATTGCAATTATACATTATTATATTAAGTTATGTCAATAAAATAAAAATAAAAATGAAAAATTAAAAGAAAGGGTCAAGGGTTAAAAGTACGAAATAAAGTAGATTTAATGTCTACTATTGATAGACAATGATTTTTGACTGTATTAAAAAAGGTTATAAGAAATAATGCTTATGTAATGTAATGACGCTATATACTAGCGGATGATCTCATCGGAAGATCAAGTTTGACGTTAGTACGAACCGTCTATGTACAGACGACTGCAAAAGTTATTATACACATTAAAAATACAGTTAATCTTAATATAGTAAAATAATAATTAATATATTAATATAGTAAATAGAAAATTTTTGTGTCTATCCTCCATATGATTTTATTTAAAAGTACAATCAAGTTAGGTATTGATATCTGTAACACAAATTCAAACTAAAACAGATTCCAGCTAATCTAATTTATTTCAAATTAATATTTGAAATTATAGTTTGTATTTTACTAGATAAAAATGTTAAAGTTGAGTTTAGTTTGTCATCAGGATTTTTATAATAAATGAAATAATCAGATAAACTATGAAAATCATATCGACAATTAAAGAGTCTTCAAACAATTACAGACAAATTCGCAAATCGTGTCTTCTATACCTAAATAAGAAATAAAAACGTATATTAAAATTAACAAGCGTTTCAAAATAACAAAGTTAAAATAAAAATTAAACCAAAAAACCGAGTTCCGCCTTAATTTTGTGGAATATTTTCGTTAATTTTGATGTCAGTCTAAAAAAATAGTCACAAAAAGTGTAGCAAAAAAGACGTATTTGCGAGGCACTCATTTAAATTCCGAAGTTAATTTCGTGATGTGAGAAACGATTTTAATGAACAATGAAAAAACATATTTTCGGAGGTACTTCTATTACGTACGAATACATATGTTATACGTAAGTATGTAGCAAATGATAATCATAATATATTGTACCTTTTTTTTCGAGGACAAAATCCCTATCGAATAATATAATACTTCAAAAGATCATTGAACTTTGAATTCTTGAGTCGTAAATTTTTAACCCTGGCCGCAAAAACTTAAATTTACACGAAAACATTAATAATTAAATTTCTGAGTTTTTCTTTTATTAAACAAAATATTAGTTACACCACCCTTTATCTCTGTAAAAGCCGTATCTTTTTTACTAAAGTCTTCTTCTCAGATTGAATAAAAAAACATACATTTTCTTATTTGAGCAGCAAAGCTTAGTACCTCACAAATGCATCCCTGACCTTTAAAATTGCATAAAGCAAAATTGAATAAAGCATGGCATAAGACAGAGAGGAAAGGAAAATGGACCTAAGGTGCTAATGTATGTAATGATAAGGTAATGATGAACTTTAATAAGATGACATTAGTTGACGCCTTTTTTTCTATGGAGGAGTGGTATTAGGACGAGCCAGCCAAATTTAGTCTAACCTTAAAATAGTATATATAAAAATTGTATTGTAATTTGTAAGGATGAATAAACTACTAAATCCCCGGTTATATTACAGATATTAAATTCAAATTATTACATATAGTTAATGTTATTTCATCTAATTAGATTATAAAGATGAGAACAGAACCAAAAATTAATTAAGGAATTCCGTATTACGTACGCATATATAACTGTTAAGCAGTCATAATTATACGAACAATAGAATCGTCTAGATGTTTTTTCCCTTAAAAAAATCTAGACCTAACTCTCATATCTTATATGACTGAGAAATTAAGAGGTTCATTAGACAGTTGGTTTTTTTGTATGGTCTTATTAAACGTAGTTTCGTAACAAACTGACTAGGGACAACGGCCAAATACTTATACCCAATTTAAATTTAAGCACGCCTCAAGTCTAGTAATTTTGACATTTTGTAAGGCGAACTGTCAAGTCTGACAGATTTGTTTTGTACTTAAATATGATTACTTAAGTTCAGTATTCCGACATAAGTCAAAAGAAAGGTAATACATATGTTTGAGTATTGTTACGTGTGTCTTTGATATAAGGAACTACCGGAAAATCCCTTTATTAACCTTACGATGATTCACTTTTCTATGTTTAACTACAAGTTAAACGAACTCTTCCTCAAACTCGCCAACTTTTACATCTATGAATTCTATTTAAATTATATCCTTTTTTATACATCCCTTTTAAGTAGACCTTTGTGGACTTTTTAATATTGTTATAGAGACAAAAGATACATAGATTAAATATCGTAAAAATTCAAAATAGGTGTGTATTTTGTTAGGTACATAAAAACAGTTGATTCTGATATAACTTATTATAATGAATCGTTTGGAAAACGTAAGGAAGTAAAGAATTAACACTTTGTAGTGGATTTCTTAAGACCAGTAAAGTCGATCAGAGTCCAAGGTGGTCTGGTTTTCTTTGGTTAATATATGAAGATAATTATATCATTACGAAAACAAGGAATTAAATTTAAACAATTTTTATTTTTAAAATACTGCTCTATATGCTCTTTTTATAAATTCCAGTCATTATGTAAATTAATTACTATTGTAATAATAGTGTATTGTTTTTTTTTTTAATCTAAAGGAGCAACTATCAGATATTCTTGACGATTCTTGTTTGAAGAAACTGTCTTCCGGATAGTAAATGATTTTTGATCGATTCGAAAGTGGTACTGCATGCCGAAGCCAAGTTGAATATAAATATATTTGACATTACCTTGCAAATAAAGTCAATATGTATTGTTATACATAAAAATACTTTAGTAATTCATATCCTAACTTTGGATTGACTGTATCAAATATGATTATTTTTAGTTATGTGTTGCCAGGGTGAGGATTCTACAGATGAAAATACTATAGAATATAGAAATTAAGGAATAGTGTTTAAAAAATAGAAAATGTTTAATCCTTGCCCTATTAAAAATAATTGTTATAATTTACGAAATTAAGGTATTTTCAGAAAATTGGCGAATCATCTAAATCGTTTACTCGTGTTTGAAAATAAAATTGAGTATTTAATCTGTGACGGAGTAATTGTTATAATAATTAATTTAATAGCAGTAGTTTTATTATTTCCGTTGGTAATTCTAGCGTTGGATGTTTTAACATACAATTTATTATGTAACAGTAAATATCCTCACTTATAAAGCAAGAATATATTATCAATATGTTGCATATAGGAGAGAGCTAGCGATGGTCCAAGTCGTACTATATGTAGCCTAGTCTTGATCTTAATCTCTAGAAACTAGTCGTAAAGAAGCAATTCTGGCAACCCCTTTTTAATTGGGAAAATTCTTGTAGAATACCCATAGACTAAGAGGTCTATACCGTCGGCCTTGTAACCAAAGATTCAAAGAACCATAGTGATCCGTCTTACAGCATTTGGTAGAGTCGTAGAGACATAAGGTACCGACTGACACCTCATTTTCCGCCATTTTTGAGAAATATTGGCCAGGGTAATAAAGTAGGAAAAATTAAAAAAAAAAGTTCATGAAATATCAGAAGATAAATCTAATTTTTAAACATCTTTTTTAGTATATTTTTACCAATGTACTTTCTACGTTTTTAAATTTTAAGAGATGTACTTTCGTAATATTAAGTAATTAATTAACTTATTACGTAGATAGCATAAGTTTAAGCTTAGATTAACCTCAGTGTTTTTATTAATTGATGTTATAAAACTAGTTTTTTACATACAATTTAAGAAATCGATACACGCTTTAGTGTTTGTTTATAACAGAAATGATCGTTTTAAACGTACATGAGAAAATGATTAAAGTTTTTTATGGAATCCATACTAATATTATAAATGCGTAAGTAACTCTGTCTGTCTGTCTGTCTGTTACGCTTTCACGCCAAAACTACTGAACCGATTGTAATGAAATTTGGTACACAGATGGTCTAGAGCCTGAGATAAAACATAGGCTACTTTTTAACTAAAAAAACGGTTATAAGGGGGAGAAAGGGGAAGTTAAAGTTTATATGAAGGTCCACGCGGACGGAGTCGCGGGCAACAGCTAGTGATATTATAATAAAAAGATTAAGATATTTATTGACAATTGTTTTATAAGAGTTAAAGATATTTAAAAAAGATTGTATTTTATCACATAGTATAAGAGAAAGTCGTTTTCTTCTCTAAAACGATTAACACACGGTTTTTTATTAGTTAGTTTGGTTAGAGTGATTCAAGACAAATGTTTAGACATGCATAGACGTGTTAAACCGCGGCGCATAGCTAATAATATAATACATAATAATTTTACGCGGTAATCTCGGAAATTAGTTGTTGAAAAAATAAGAAAACATAATATGAGGTATTTATTTGGACAGTAAATGATTTTTTTTAATTTTATTATTATGAAAAAAATCTTTGAAATGGCATTTAACACGTTCCTTTGCACATTAAGGCAATAATTACCAATTATTCTCGGTTGTCCATAGCAACGAATCTTTTAATGAAGTTTTAAGGTGAAAATTATTATCATCCAAGTACGCTGAAGGTCGAAGTCAGTAACTAAACAGTTCAAATAGATAACATTAGCAAATTAACTCGCTGATAACGTTCGTTGCGTTAAAAATTATATAGGTATCATACATTCATTTAGCTTACACGAAGCATTATACCGTTTGTTTTTTTCGTGTTAAAAATTATGTAGGTATGTACTCATGAAATGGAGCCATTATACTACACGTTTTTGACGTATCCATACTAATATTATAAATGCGTAAGTAACTCTGTCTGTCTGTCTGTCTGTTACGCGTTCACGCCAAAACTACTGAACCGATTGTAATGAAATTTGGTACACAGATGGTCTAGAGCCTGAGATAAAACATAGGCTACTTTTTAACTAAAAAAAGGTTATAAGGGGGAGAAAGGGGAAGTTAAAGTTTATATGAAAGTCCACGCGGACGGAGTCGCGGGCAACAGCTAGTTATACATATATTGTTATTTGCTCTTGAATTACGTTTATGACTTTACCCGATGTAATGATTAAAATACGTATTTTAAAATTTTTTTCAATGCTTATTTTTTATTTTAGATAGCAACATTTGCCATCGAAACTGTGTTTTACCAATACTGACACATTGCGTAAAATATTACCGTCGATTTTCCAAAGTGCTTATCTATACAAATATTATAAAGAAATAAAGTTTGTGTTTGTTAAATTGTAAGGAGAAAATCTCGGGATCTACTGAACCGATTTTAAAAATTCTTTCACCAATAGAAAGACACGTTATTGCTGAATGTCATAGGCTATATAAAAACCGAAAAGGATAGTTAACATTAAGCCCAACGAAGTAGGCACGGGTCTGTTAGTTTTACAATAAAATGTAAATTTTCATCATTCCGTATAATTGCTGTCCGAGGGATGAGAGGGCAGAATCTAGGCTATAGGACCATAACTTGAAGTTTACTTAAACTCGAATGCCATACTTGTGCTGTACACACGTAAATAGTACTACGTTTTTACTGCAGTATTTCCATACATGTATCGATGACTACATTGGGTGTCGGTAAGGTGACACCGGGGTCACTCCACGGTCAGGGCTGAGGGTCGATAGTCGAGGGACAGTTTTTCATTTACGAAGGGTCAAACAAGCTATCGTGGCCTGATGGGTAGTGCTTAAAAGTGCTTCTAGTACCACGAATATTTGGTCTTTGATGAACATTAACTATTTTATAATAAACTAGCTGTTGCTCGCGACTTCGCCCCCGTCGGATTTATTTCTATTATAATGTTATAGTGAGTCAATCTTAAAAGATAGACATATACTGTCGCGAACTTTTTTTTAGATCATTTAAAGAGGAATAATTCTTTTATATATATTATTTTTGTATCTTGAACCGTTTTCGCAGCGCACGCAAAGATAGCGTTCAAAGATGAATAATACTCCCCGTTTTTTCCATATTTTCCATCATAGCCTAAAGCCTTCCTCGATAAATTGTCTATTTTTTATTTACTGAATACAGTAAAAGAAGAATTTTTCAATTCGAACCAGTAGTTCCCGAGATTAGCGCGTTCAAACAAACAAACTCTTTATCTTTATATATTAGTATAGATAAACAAATATTTTATATGTATTGAAGATTTTTAAAAGGAAATTTATGATAAACCTTTATGGTATCCGTATGAGTATCCGTTCTTAAGCGTAAGGTATAGTTACATAGTATTACTATATCAAAAAGAGTAGTACGTAAAAATAACTAATAGAATTTGATATTTTCAACATTTTTCAAATCCGAGTTATCCCGACTCCAGAGGTTACCGGCTATGGTAAACCTCAAACACGATATACTAGGTAAATAATATTTAATATAAATGTTAATTTATAGGATAAGAAATGGTACAGCTATATAGAGAACGTGATAATTATTTATTGTCAATATTTTTAATCATATACATTATACATAGTATAAAACATAGTCACTATCCGCCGTCTGTCTGTCCGTATGTTTGTATCTTTAAAACTACGTAACGGATTTTGATGCGGTTTTCTTAAATAGAAAGAGTGATTCTTAAGGAAGGTTTATGTGTATAATTCATACATAAATGCGGATAAAGTCGCGGGCCGCGGCTAGTTTAAGTATAATGCGAAGTTTGTTTTAATTATTTTAGCTATTAACAATATTACACTAATTAATATTCCTTTTCAACCTTCTAGTTTCTAACGGAATCAGGATAATACTTAAGAAAATATCCAAAGTTCTTTAAAGGTTTTCCTATATACTGTTTTGATCACACCACGTGTGTAGTGTCAAGGTAATCCCCCAAAACGTGACACTTTTTAATTATTTCTTTAGACATTAAATATACTAGAGTTGTGGAAAAGTTAGCAGTATATGTTTTGCTATTTTTTATCTGTATTAATCTATTCTGTATTTGACAATCACATCAAAATCTCTCTCTCTGTTGGTATTGTTATTTTTGGTAAAAAAATGTAATGGAAAAATTATCGTGAAATATAAATAAATTATTGTAATTATTAACTCTATATCAAAAAGACGTCGTATCCTTTTTCTTTTCTTATAGTTGGAAAATATTAGGTTAGCTTTTTGAGCATGGATCCCGAACTTCTACCGACTAGAATTCTAATATGTTTCTTACCGCAGCTAGAGCTAGAGATCACGGAAACCTTCGCAGATTATCCTACGAGAGGTCATATCCTACTACAACTAAATACTACATAATATATAACCTGTTTGAGGCGTACTAGTATTGAAATTGGTTCCCAAACATTCAATACACGCGGCCTCAATATGTCATAACATTGGAAATGGCAATTACACGCTGACGCAATGAGTTTTGCTTGAAAGTTTTTATCACAGGTGCTTGGGGAAAATTACGTGTGTGTGGTACTAAGTTCTTCAAGTATGATTAAGTGTTCCAGCGGTTTACGGCGTAGTACCCGGGATAAAAAGTATTCCATGTGTTATCCCGGGGTAATCTACCTGTATTTCGGCCAAATTCTTTTAGTAGTTTTTTTCGTCAAAGTTAAATCCATTTTCGCGTTTTTACAATAAGTAGGATTGCATTTTTATCCTATATACATAAGATAACATAAGAGTTAACAGGACCATAGTGGTGTTTTAGGTTTTTTTTTATAATATGAAGAGGAGAGACGAGCTGGACGCACTCCCGATGGTAAGAGTAATGCCAGCCAATAGCCAAGGTATAGGTTGTTGTTTGTGTCCAAGTCTATGGGTATTTTATGATAATTTTGTAAAAATATTTCGACAAACCATTTTTCATATGATTAGTACTACTTAGGAACGTACCTAACTGCGGAATACATTTTATTAAATTAAAATACAACTTATTAAAAATGAATTTTTTTAGATAAGGAAAATTTAGGCATTTTCAATATACGATATTATGTAGCACGTAACACTCTTTATATTGTAATAAATATTTTATAATTAAAAAATTTCACATGCGCTTTACGCTCTTCTACGAATGTAATATGTATGTATATATTGTACCTATATAAAAAAACCATTAATGTACTTTGCATAGACGTTAAATGGAAAATTTACAGAACAAAATGAACCGTGTACCATTTACCTATACATTATACTCCGATAAT